>VMDO01004613.1:62236-122931 GCA_007922755.1 Pedetes capensis | reverse complement strand
ATATTTTGGACATGTAGTCAGGAGAGAACAATCCCTGGAGAAGGACATCATGTTTGGAAGAGTGGCAGGTCAACGCAAAAGAGGAAAACCCTCCACCAGATGGATTGACACAGTGTCTGCAACAATGGGCTTAAACATAAATAAGATCGTTTGCCTGGCACAGAATCGGCAAGTGTTTCGATCTGCTGTACATAGGGTCTCTATGAGTTGGACTCGACTTGACGGCACCTAACAACAACAACAAAGTTCCAGAAATTTGGTATTATCTCTGTGATTGTCAACTCTATACAATAAGAGTGTTATCTAATGCTTTCAGAAGCTCTAGTTGGTAGTTGTAGATGACTTTATAGTTAAAGAAAATTAACTATTTGATAAATGGTCCTTATTTGATAGCAGCACTGGAAGTTATCGAGATGAAGAGGGATACTATTTAGAGAGGCCTTTATCATTCTGCAGAACAATTATCTTGGTCTCTTCAACAAGCCAATGTAATGAAAAAGGAAATTGAGGTGTAGTTCCAGATGAAAGGAAGCAAAAATTCAATATGTCATCTGTAGTTTAATTTGACTTTGAATAAGCCAGCCAAAATAATCATAGTGGTGAATTCGAATATGTTCAAAGATAGAGAACAATGTAAAATTGTGTATATTTTATTAGGTAACATAATAGTGTTATGTGCTAAAGGAATTTGTTTTGGAGCTTCAAGTTGAACTATTTAGTGTAAAATGTCAAAATGCCTATTTAAAAATGGTTCAGCAAAGTAATACAAATGGAGGAAATGTGGCAAAATATCAACAAGTGTAGACTGTACTGGAAGGTAGTAGGTGTCTGTGCTATTATTACTTTTTCTCTGTGTATGTGAATGTTTTCATAATAAAATATGGATTAATGACAAAGACTTTGGGAATTCTTGATCAAAAGGAAAGGCTCTGGAGTTGAGCCATGAAGTCTAGCTCCCAATCCTGTTCTTTTCAACAACTGTATCAAACACTAAAAGAAAAATAGAAGACCAGATGATCCAATATGAAGGACTAATGAATAATTGGAGTCAGAAAGGCAGTAGTAACTGTCTGGAATCTAGCTAGACTCTTTTTAATAATGGAGAATATATAGGGTCATATTCATGGATTTTTTAAAAAAGCAGTAAAGGAAAACTGTAAGCAATTCTCACTAGGATGACAAAGTCTTTTGGTTGCTGGCAAATCAATTTGAGAGAACAAATGGGAATCAGTTGGGAAAAGTAATGCTATTTCAGCCTGTATTCCAGGCAGGAAGAGAGCCCTAAGGAGGCAGGTTGAGAGTCCTACAGCCACATCTGGCCAGCCTACCCACGGAGTTTTAGATTTCATTCTAGCTGCCCCACTGAGATGTGTCCAGAGAGGTTGATTGGAGCCATATCAGTGGCCTAAGACCCTAAGGATATTAAATAATAATTGAAAAAGAAAGAATAAAACAAAAACACCAAGGAGGCTATGTGCTGGCCATTCCATCAACTATATCAAGGATTTTGTGAAAGAGATACTAGACTGGAGGTGGCCACTCCATTGAAAAACAAAAACAGGTACACCTGTTTCAACAAAATGAAGGATCTTTGTAGACGTGGCCCAGGGAAGGATTACTTTTTTTGAGTGTATAACATTGTGTGAAAGATTTTTCAGTATATAATGGTAGGAAGACAACAGTATGTTTGATGCAAATGGAAAGGAAAAACAAATGAAAGCAATTTGAAAAGTGTAAAATGCTACATTAAGCATGAAACATTTGTTCCTAGGTGCCAATATTAGAGTTTCTGTGGCAAATCTCCCAAGGTCTGGAGATAAATTTAGTCTTTAAACTGGACACTTGCCTCCACTTTGTAGTATTCAAGGACTATTTTGTCTGAGTGTCCGGAAGACAAACAGTTATGCTGATACCTTACTGGGTTTTCAATTCCAAAGCTAGATTAACTCCCTGGCAACTTTCAAAAGGTCTTTTGTTTGTTTTATCCTGTGCTGCTTTGGAGTCAGTGAAACATTCAAGTGGTTCTAAATTCAAAGAGCAAATAAGGGTATACTTTGAAAAATCCTCTCTGCCAATGTCTGCTCTCCAGTTACTGGGTTCCACTCCAGCGCCAACTAACATTACCAATATCTCTTTCTCGTTTTTTATGCCCATCTTACTCTATGCATTTTTTTCCCAGGTGAGAATCTAGGAAGTAAGGGTTTCCTGACTTTCTGGCTATCTGAAATCCCAAAGAGATAATCTCTGCTCCTGACTACAGGATGATCCCAGAGGTTTAGGAATAAGTTTTCCTTGAAACCCCAGACACTTGCTAGTGCCTGATGTTGCTATTCTGCACTTCACTGGCAGGCAGTTGAACATCTTGCTGAACACTTTGCAAAGAACAAGAGAGAACATCCTGTGTGGATAAATATGGCTATTTTCCCTCTGACCAACTTTCCTGGCAAGGTCATGCAAGTTACTCTTTGTTCCTGTCAAGAGGGCTAGACTGTTGGCGATGGGGAGAGCGTTATTGCTGTAATTGCTGGACGTTTGTTTTGTAATTCCTGCCTTGTGCTCTTCGTCTCTGTGTTTGTGCATGCATGTGTGTCTTATTTGCCAGTTGAAATGATAACATCCCAAAGGCAAAATTCTGGTATCTAGCCTCACAGGCACAGACTCAGGGACCCCAGTGGGAATTTTTTTTGAATTTTTTTTGTATTGCTTATTAAGCCTAGGAGTGGGCTTTTCTTCATTCTAAGTACCTCTCGAGCATATGCTGGGTAGCTCCTGCAGGCATATGTTATTTGCATGAGATATTGCCCTAGTGAAGTTATACATTTTCTGCTAGAGAGTTTAAACTACATGTATGAAACAGAAATGGTATTTAATGAAGTGCTAAATTAAGATGATTTGGAGTGGAACATGGTTGAGACAGAACTGATCATTTTGGTTTTCTCTAGGGGTTAGTTTAATTTTATCCATTTCTAAGGATTCTAATTTAACCTTGATTCTTAAGGATTTTGTCTGTAGCTTTATTAATAGAAACAAGACCCATGCTTCCTCTTATTAGAGATCATCTGTACTCCATTCACAATGCCTTTCTCATCCCCAAGATCTCCCCAACCCTGAGCATCTACACCTGAGTGAGACCTTCTAACCAGATCATTCTTTAGGAGGAAACAAGGCAGTTCTGTTAAATTTATTACACTTAGGTTACATGGAGTTAAGCAGTTCCTAGACATATTCAGAATAATGGGTAGCTCCACTATGTAGGCCTGCAGTGGTACCACTGTGGCATCTGATCCTGTCAGATCTCCGAAGCTAAGCAGGGTCAGGCCTGGTTAGTACTTGGATGGGAGACCACTGGGAACATCATGTGCTGTGGCCTTGGGAGAAGGATCTGGTATTCCACTCCCCAAAAGTAATCTGCCATTGAAAACCCTATAAATAGCAGAGAAGCACTGACAATAGTGTTCCATGTGTTGTACATAGGGCCACTGTGAGTTGGACACTGACACAATGGCACCTAACAAAAACAACTACTGTGTAATATCACCAGGCCAGGGAACCAACAAGCTTCCAACAGGCCTCCCCTGAGTTTTGATAGTCATGAACAAGGAAAAATACCTATGACCTTGACCAGAGCACATGGTAGTAGAGGACTGTTAAATTGGAGACTAGATGTGACCACGGCCTTTGTGTTGGATTTTTCTTTCCGTCCTTCCTTTCTTCCTTCTTTCCTTCCTTCCTGACTTCCTTCCTTCCTTTTCTTCGTTCCTTCTTTTTTTAGCTACAACATGATTTTTCCCAAATACAGCATTTCTTTCCATTCTTAGCAATATAGGATTATGCAAATTGATTGGTTTTTAAGTTCCTTGTTGGAGTGAAGAAAGATAAAAGAGACGTATGTCTGACTCATGTCTGTGGACTTTTATTCTGAGTCATTTTTTTTTAAATAGAAAAATCAGGCTTTTGCCTTGCAACAAAAACATCTAACCAAGATTATCAGTTTTACAAAATTAATCTGACCTGCACATGGCTTTGTACCAGGAATAACATTATGAATAGATTTTTATAGTGAAGAAGTTACTCTGACCCATTTATGAGAGATTTTTGGATAACACTTAAGAACTTGCAGTGAGTAAAATAATAACTCACAGGTTCAAATTATTACCTCTAAGGGTCCAACTCAGTAGAGAAAAGATTGGTCCATTTGATCCCCCACAGCACAAATGAAAGCTTTGTTTGGTGTAGGTATGATGATAAATGAAAATTACTTCCAGTAGAGAAGGAGCAGTCAGTATATATGCAGATCTCTTCACAAGTTTAAACTGAAATAGTAGTCATGTGGAGAGAGATGTCAGAGTAGGAAATTTTCATTTAGGAAATTTCACCTTCAGTGCCATTACTCTCTGAGATTTGGTTATAGGAGCAAAATAAAAAGGAAACTTCCTTGTTGGCTAACTATTTAACAGAGCTACTGATCGGGAATCACTGGTGTGCTGAGGCCAACTATGCCCAGGTTTGGACTTCAGATTTGGCGGGGCTGGGATTTGGCTCAGTGGTAAAGCACTGCGCTGCAGTCTCTGAGGTCCCAAGTTCAATTCCCAGCACTGCAAAAAATGGGAGAAGGGCCTGGCAATCCACTCCCAAGGCAATCCTGAAACAGTCAGCCATTGAAAACCTATGAGGGTCACTATGAGTCGGATACTGACTCAATGGCACCTAACAACAACAACCAAAATGAAATGAAAACAAGCCAGCAACTATTCACATAGAGAAATAAGAATTCAATAGGAACTGACTTCTTGAGCCAACTGGTCAACCTATTTTATTCCCACTGGGACACTGTTTGAGAAAAATAAAATTAGAAAGTTGCTAGGTAGCAAAGGGAGGTAAGTAATGCTAAAAGATAGTGTTGTCAAACTTTGAACACCTGTTGTTGCTCTCTCTCTAAAACTTCTACCAAAAGACCAGATTTCTCCAGTGGGTGAGTTAAAGAATCTTGCCATCCTTTTTCCTTGAGAGCTAGTGATTCAAGGGTATGTCATGTAGACTAAAAGTTGTTAAAGTGTGGTCTGGGAACTCCTGGGGGGATCTCTGAAACTTTTTCTGGGAAGCCTATAAGTCACAATTATTTGATATATATCTTTTATATTTCTTATTCTTCTTGCCCAAATATAGTTTAGTTTTCCAGAGGCTAAATGACATGTGATAATGCCATCATTCTGCAGCTAATGAAAATGTTTCAAATATTTCTCCATTTTAATTTCTAATATGGTAAGCATCTATCTATCTATCTATCTATCTATCTATCTATCTATCTACCTATCTATTTATCCCCATTTTAAAAAAGATTTTTAGTACTGTCAATATTAAGAGTGTAAAATGTTCCTATGACCAAAAATTTGAACCATTGACACAGACCATCCTCACTGTGTTAGTCAGCTTTCTATCACTATGAAGAAATACCTGAGATGAAAAGCTTATAAGGAGGAAGGGTTTATTTTGGCTCTTGGTTTCTAAGGTTTCAGTCCACAGTTGGCTCAGTGGATTTTGATAGTATGGCCAGGTGGTGCATCATGGCAATAGAAATGTGTGACAGAGAAGAAGGCTGCTCAGCTCATGGAAGCCAAGAAGCAGAGAAAGAGAGAGAGAGAGAGAGAGAGAGAGAGAGAGAGAGAGAGAGAGAGAGAGAATGGGAGAGGGGGGGAGAGGGAGGTAGATAGATATATCCTGGTTACCCCTTCACATGCACTCCCCAGTGACCTCTTTTTTTTTTTTTTTTTTTTTTTGCGGTACTGGGGTTTGAACCCAGGGCCTTGCGCTTGCATGCTCTGCATGTGCTGGACCACTGAGCTGCACCCCCAGCCCATTTTTTTACTCTTTTTGAGACAGGGTCTCACTAAGTTACGCAGACTACCTCTGGTCTCGAACTTGCGATCCTTCTGCCTCTGCCTCCAAAGCCACTGGTATTATAGGCGTGTGCCACTGCGCCTGGCAAGTGACCTAACTTCATCCCACTTGACTCTACCTCTGAAATGTTCCATCACCTCCCAGTAATGCCACATGCTGGTGACCAAGCCTTAAATACGTGGCTTTTGAGGGACATTTATGTTCTAAGCCCCTATACTCTCAGTCATCATATTAGGAAATACCAGGATGTTATTCTTCATGACAACATTTTGGAAATACTGTAATACTCTAGATCAGTAGTCCCCAACCATTTTAGCACTGATAGGTTTCATGGGAAATAATTTTTCCATGGACAGGGATGGTTTCAGGATGATTCCAGTAATGAGAAACATTTATAAATACAGATGAAGCTTCACTTGCCTACTGCTCACGTCCTGTGGTGTGGCCTGGGGGTTGGGGACCCCTGCTCTAGATGAAGCCATCTTAATGAGGTTTAGAAAGCATTCTTTCTCACTAGCTGCATAATATCCAGATTCCTTCAAAAGACAATTGTGCCTGAGGCAAGGATTCCCTCTAATGCATAGATACTTTCACTGTAAAACCAAAACAAACCAAAATCAAACACAAATGAAAGAAGCATTGTTAACTGTGATGTGTCTGTCCAGTTATCTGAAATATCAGACATCATGCGTACTGTTTTTAAAAGTCTTTGAACTCCAACTGAACTAAGATCAAGAACCATAGCCTACTAGGACTATAGAACAATGAAACATTTTTTTCTGTTTTTGTGTTTTGTTTCTTTATTTCTTTATTTTTGTGCAAGAAGTGGTCAATTTAGGCATCAGGCCATTTATTTGAGGTTTCTGAAGTCTATTCTTCAAGTTAAGAAATCAAAAGACACAGTGCATCGGAAAAAGCTGTTGCAAAAGACCTCTTTAAAGTGTTGAAAAGTAAAGATGTCACATTGAAGACAAAGGTGCACCTGACTCAGTCCATGGTATTTTCAGTCACATCATATGCTTATGAAAACAGGATGTTAAATAAGGGAGACAGGAGAAGAACTGATGCTTTTGAATTATGGTGCTGGAGACAAATGTTGAATATATTGTGTGCTGCCAAAAACCCCAACAGATCTGTCCTAGAAGAAGTGCAACCAGAGTGTTCTTTGGAAGCAAGAATGGCTAGACTGTGTCTTACATATTTTGGACATGTAGTCAGGAGAGACCTGGAGAAGGACATCATGTTTGGGAGAGTGGTAGATAAAAAAAAAAAAGAGGGAGACCCTCAACATAGTGGCTGCAACATAAGTGGGCTTAAACATAAATAAGATCACGTGCCTGGCACAGCATCAGGGCACATTTTTTTCTGTCGTACATAGGGTAGCAATGAGTTGGATGCAATTCGATGGCACCTAATGACAACAACTTCTTCAAATATAGTTAGAATAGAGGTTGATTCTCCCATGTTGGCCCATCATCCATTTAGTTAGGATCTTGGAATTCTGCAAGGTCACTGCCTCCTAAGGAACAGAGAAACCTTTTGTTTTAAAAATATGAGCCCTTCTGAAACATGTGTCCATAAATATAAGATTTGAAAGCCTAGAGCTTTCTTTCTACTATCTTACACTCTGTATGCATGGACTAAAACAGATCTAGAGGCATACATCTTCAAATCAAAGTAACTGAACTATAAAATATAAGCACTTGGTAAGGATTTGACTGAACAAAGATATATATATATATATATATATATATATATATATATATATATATGTATTTTCCATATATATATATATATATATTGTTGTTGTTAGGTGCCGTCGAGTCGGTATCCGACTCATAGCGACCCTCATAGGGTTTTCAATGGCTGAATGCTTTGGGATTGCCTTGGGAGTGGATTGCCAGGCCCTTCTCCCATTTTTTGCAGTGCTGGGAATTGAACTCGGGACCTCAGATACTGCAGTGCAGCGCTCTACCAACTGAGCTAAATCCCAGCCCATCATATATATATATATATATATATATATATATATATATATATATATATATATGTATATATATATGATGTGCTGTCAGGAGGGGAAGGTAGAACACAGTTCCTGCGCTTGAGAGTTGCAACAACTGATCACTTGCCATTTTCCAGTAATCACATCATGGTATCCCCTGTCATATATCAAAGTTAACTGACAGAAACAAGAACAGAAGGCTGGCCTCCCTTTTTCTTCTTTATTCTTAATAGATTGAATTCATGAGTGGCTTCCTGGAGCCAACTCTGGCCCTCTGATCTATAGGAAGAATCAAAATGACTTTCATAGAGAATTCATATCTTAGAAACAGAAGGATGTCATTTATTATAACATGCATAAGGATCTCTAGGAAAAGGAAATGAGACACACCCATCCTGTTCCATTTTAATCAATAAAACTTTATATTCATGTAAATTAGGCCATTTTTGTCATTAAGAAAAATTAGAAAGTGGCAAGAGCTAGAATACTAACAACTCTTTAAGGAGGAAAAACTGAATCATCTTTTTGGAGATTGGAGGAAATTATGAGGAGGTGGCACCAGTGCCAGAGACTGGATTGGAGAGATTGACCTTTCCGTGGAGGTCTGGGAGGTAATGAGCCCAGGCGACTCACTGCTTCACTATCTTACTCATTGGTTCTTTTCTGGCCAAGGCAGAATGCTGAGGCTCCTGAAGAGTTCTGTAGGCATCTGATAGCAGTCCATGGAAGATAGCTGTCCTTGGGCCCACAAGGGGCAGTCTGTAATGAATGTTTTCTGGAGGATAGTACAAGAAGAAGGAAGAATAAGGGCTTCTTAGACTCTATGTTTATGGAAACTTAAAATAACCAAGGGCCACTAAAAACTTCTCCAACATTATGAAATACACGAAAATTTCACATAAGAATTCCTTTTTTTTTTTTTTTTCAGTATCGGGAGTTGAACCCAGGGCCTCATGCTTGCATGCTTTGCAAGTGCTGGACCACTGATCTTGGCCTCCAGCCCATTTTTTTTTTATTACTTTTTGAGACAGGGTCTTGAAAAATTATGCACACTGCCTTTGGTTTTGAATTTGTGATACTCCTGCCTCCGCCTCCTGAACTGCTGGGATTACAGGCATGCACCATTGCGCCTGGCCCAGGAATTCCTTTTAATAGAACTATCTTATCCCCAACAACATTTAAACAGTAGAAGGGGCCTATGTGGGGAAAAATAATGGACTAAAGAAAGGGTAATGGGAGAAAAGAAGGGAAATATCATGTATGTTGCCCTTATGGCAAAATTGGAATGTTATATAGATAGATATACCACAAAAAAGACAAGCAAGTAGAAGGACCTTTGGTGGGAAGGGAGGGCATGGGGGAGGGGGTCATGAGAGGGTAAGGGGGAAAGTGAATGTGAGCAATGTACAATGAAATGCCTGTATGGAGATGTCATAATGAGACTCATTAAGTTGTACGTTAAAAAATACTAATAAAAAATGAATCTGGGGTTATAATATTAGTCAAAAGGAAAAAAGGATTCAATTCTCAGGAGAAGTTAGGGACACAATATACTTTTGCCCTTGAAAAAGATAACAGTGACCTTACAAAAAGGCTAAAGTAGAGAGAGAATGTATTTTGCATTCCAAAAGGAACCTGCATTTTGTGAATGATTTCTTTTAGGGCTCTCTAAAATCCTTACTATCCTGATTTCTTCTTTTTCTCCCCCTCCTCCTTCTCTTCCTTCTCCTCCTCCCCCTCTTCCTCCTCCTTCTCCTCCTCCTCCTCCTCCTCCCCCTCCTTCTAGTACTGGAGGATTGAACCCAGGGCGTTGTGCATGCTAAGCAAGTGTTCTCCCACTGAATTGTACCCCCAGGCCCAGCCCCGTTTATTCATATTTTATTTTGAGACAGGGTCTTGGTAAATTGCCCAGGCTGCCTCTGGCTTTGAACGCGTGATCCTTCTGCCTCAGCCTCCTGAGTTGCTGGGATTACAGGCATGTGCCATGACGCCTGGCCCTCCTCTTCAAATATGATTTGATTTATAAAAACCTGGTTAACATTCAACTTTTTTAGAACACATATCACTTGAGGGCTAGTGAATCAATGCGTGAAATAACAGCTTCCCACTGGAAATCACTGAATAATGAAGGGAATTGTTGTTGTTGTTGTTGTTGTTGTTGTTTAGGTGCTGTCAAGTCAGTATCCGACTCATAGCGACCCTCATAGGGTTTTCAATGGCTGACTGTTTTGGGATTGCCTTGGGAGTGGATTGCCACATCCTTCTCCCATTTTATGGTGCTGGGAATTGAACTCGGGACCTCAGAGACTGCAGAGCAGCGCTCTAACAATTGAGCTAAATCCCAGCCCAATGAAGGGAATAGGAGCTCTGAATTCTCTGGAACAAGTGCCTTGGTCACGCTGAATGAGAGCTAGCAGTATTATAGGGTCACAGATGTTGGATCCAGTTCAGTCTCATCACTGGGATGAAGAGGAAAAAGTGGCCCAGGGCGACCGACACAAACACATTGAGGATCAGGGCACAGCTCTCTTAATCTTAACTTAGTGCTCTCTCTCACACCACTGTGCTAGGTGCTAAGCATGAATCAGGTGGTCACCATCAATACTAATGTTTATCGAGACCAAGAGATTGCAGGTATTATGGGACTCTAGGATCAAGGCAAAGATAAGTGAACCTAAGGGAATTTCCATCACTTGTAGGAACAGGTCCTCCCCATTTACTTAGTTCTCATTAAGAATCACTGATAATACTATATATAAGGTTTGGCTGATTCCAGAGAAGTGTTAAAATTCACTGCTGTGACCAATGAGTTAGACAACCATTGGCAGGGATTTTCACTGGGATAAGCCAGCCCCTTAGTGTTGGCAGCATGTTCACAAGGGGCACAGCACAAGTAGGTGGCAGCTTTAGCAATAAGCAACACATCTTTGGTGGTGTAATGACACATCTAAGTTGTATGAACTAGTGGGATTTGGACAGTTCCAGCAGTTTTCCTGGGATAGTCCAAGGTAAAGGTTCCTTATGTTGAGTGTCTAGCTCTCTGTGGGACAAGATGCTGCTCTGATTCTATAAGCAGGAACATGGAGCTCAAACCCACACAGCAAGACTACATTCCTGACCCAGGTCTCATAGCTCCTAGGCTCTTGCCTTTTCAACGCCTTCAGAGACCATGCACAAGAGTGAAGCCTCGCACAGAAAAGTCAAAAGTAGGATCAACAAGCTTCCACCCCTGGCCAGTTCTGCATCCATTCTCCTTGAAGTCTTATCTCCAAGATTGCTGTCTTAGCTTGGACTCTAAGCAAGAAGCAGGTCCATCCAAGGACATAACTTGCTGATACTGTGCACTCCAAGAGCAGCTCTTACACTGAAGTGTACTCTCAGGGCTAGGAAATTGGTGAAAGGCATCTTGTGACATTGTCTTGTAGGATCAGAAAATGTAAATATTCTTGCTGAGGGATGGGCAGATGATAGTGTGTGTGCGTGTGTGTGTGTGTGTGTGTGTGTGTGTGTGTGTGTGTTTGATTCATTCCTTTTTAAAGCAGATCTGAAAAATTTCTAAGTCTGAGGGGAACAGAATGAGTGTACCCCTGGCACAAATAACCAGAAAGTAATTCCACGGGCTTATCACCCAGTATTCTCTTGTCTTTGAGACAAGATGCTTTTAGCTCTAGGCTCTTAGCTCCCCTTTGACTAAATTAGATCCATGAACTAGGCCAATATTTTTGGCTACCTGAGCAGCAGTTTGAAGACCCTCCACTACACTACAGGTACATCTCCAAACCTCAGCCATGTCTGGAGTTGGTGGTCCTAAACCCTTGAATTATATCTGCCTGAAGAATGGGCCACTTCTGCTTTCACCAGGCTATTATTGGTTTCTCTAAAGGCCTGAGATAGAATGCCTGTCTTTGTTTTTATCAACAGTAAGTGAAGGCAGTAGCATTGGGCAGCTTCTGGGAGAAGGCAAGTGTTTGAGGGATCCTGAAAGGTAAAAGGTTCAGGACCTTAGTAAGGCTATTCTAGGGGTGCAGACATGCTGCAGTTCTCTTCCTACTTCGATTGGTCCTCTCAGGACTGCCTATGCCCCATCTTTATGAAAGTTCTTCAGCAAGTGGGGTATTTTGGGTCAGAGCCACATGGCATGGAGAGAGCCTGGGAAAAACAACATGTGGATGAGAGTGTGTGAGGCCCCAGGAAAGGACAGATTTGGTCTGAGGGAAAGGAAGACTGTGAATAGCTCCAAATACATCAAAAAGTAAGACATGGAAGAGAAAGGTACAGAAAATGGGAATTTGTTCTGAAAATTTAGAAATGATCTGACTCAACTTTCCACTCTGTACCCGAGGCATGGTATATCTCAAACTGCAAGTACTGTAAAAGAAAGCATACCTGTTGGAACGTCATGGCAAGAAGCTTTAGCCTTTTGGGCTTTAGGTGGATGAAGACTTGTCATTCTGATTGGAAGAGCAAGAAAACATAGTAGTCAATTGGCAAAGGCTTGGCACAAAGGAATGAATAGGTCTTTATACCTTTTTTTAATGGTACTTGGCAGTTGAACTCAGCAAGTGCTGAGCAAGTGCTGTCCCATGGGGCTACTGCCCCAGCCCATTGTATTTTTTATTTTTTAGAGTCAAGGTCTCAATGAGTTATGTAAGCTGCTCCAGCTTTAAACTCAGGATCCTCCTGGCTCCAACTCCTGAGTCACTGGGATCACAGGCATGTGCCACCATGCCCAGCTGTCTCCATACATGTTAAAACACAGATGGTCTCTTGTCACAGATGGTCACCTGATAACTGGTGGTGAGGCCACTTTGCAGCAGGGTGAGAGGACTGGTCCAAAGACCACTAATTCTCAAGCACTTTTTATTTAGTGATATTTTCCTGGGTTTTGATAAAACCTTCCTCTAAAAAAAATGTTCTATTCCATTGTTGGAACACACGTGGTCTGAAAATATGGGGCATTAAAGAAAGATTCCTCCAGTATCCAGAAAAAAGTAACAACCCTCAAAAATCAGTAATCTACCCTTAATAAGCAAAACTAAGAAAATGCGTTGGTTAGAAATTACCTGAACACATCATATTTCTCCTGATGGCCACTGTTGTGGAGGCCAACATTTCTTAGCCTCCGAGATCAGGTGAGATTGGATGCTAGTGTGCTATCTCTGTAAACATGGTAGTTAAATACAGTGGAAAACCCTTGAAAAACTAGCTAATCAGAATTGTGACTGGATTTCACTTCTGTTGTATTTGTGTAGTGAATAACAACCAAACAGATAGAAGGAATTTTAGTTACTAAAAAGTAGCAGAGGATGTCTTGGATTTAGGACAAATTGTGTGTAATCTCCCATATTGTGTGAACTTGGTATGTTATCTACATGGAAAATTTGTGTTTATGTCTACTTGAGTTTTCAAAGGTATCCTATCCTATTACATATGCTGTTTTTGTGAAGGTACAAAGGAAGATTATACTTTTAACAGTAGCTTCACTAATCAGTCAAGTAAAAAAGTGAAATAATTTTCTCTAGTTTGACTCTCTGGCTTAACCAGAAAATGAAACTAGTCAAGAAGTCAATTTCCTATACATCCTACTTACTCTGGTTCTAAACCCACAATCCTGTGTCCTCAAATATAACCAGAGTTAAAGACATATCCCCCACATGTCTGTCAGTTTGCCATACAGTGGGGACTTGCATGTTGCTGTGATGCTGAAAGCTATGCCACTGGCATTAAAAATACCAGCAGGGTCACCCATGGTGGACAGGTTTCAGCCAAGCTTCTAGACTAAGACAAACCAAGGAGAAGGACATGACTAACCCACTCTTGAAACAATTAGCCATTGAAAACTCTATAAATAGCAGAGAAACATGGTTAGACATAATGCTGGAAAATTAGTCCCCAAGGTTGGAAGGTTTTCAAAAGATGACTGGGGAAGAGTTGACTCCTCAAAGTAGAGTCTACCTTCATGATGGGAATGGAGTAAAGCCCCAGGGACTTCCATTTACTGATGAGGCATGACTCAAAATAAGAAGGACCAACTGTAAACATCCATTAATAATTGGAATATAGAATGTATGTAGTTTAAATCTAGAAAAATCAGTAATCATCAAAAGGGAAATAGAGCACAAAAATATCAACATTCTAGGCATCAGTGAGATAAAGTGAACTGGAATGGGCCACTTTGAGTCAGATATTCATAGGTTCTACTATGCTGGGAATAACAGATTAAAGAGAAATGGGGTTTCATTCATCATCCAAAAAGACATCTCAAGATCTGTCCTAAAGTACAATGCTGTCCGTGGTAGAATAATATCCATAAGCCTATAAGGAACGCCAGGTAATATGGCTATTATTCAAATTTTTGTACCCACCACTAAGGCCAAAAATGAAGGTTGGGAAGATTTTTACCAGCTTCTGCAACCTGAAATAGATCAAACATACAATCAGGATGTACTGATAATTACTGGTGACTGGAATGCAAAAGTTGGAAACAAAGAAGGCTCAGTAGTTAGAAAATATGGTCTTGGTGACAGAAATGATGCTGGAGATAACATATAGAAATTGTCAGACCAATGACCTTCTCATTGCAAATACATTTTTTCACCAACATTAAGTGGTGACTATACATATGGAAGTCTCCAGATGGGACAAACAGGAACCAAACTGACCACATTAGTGGAAAGAGATGATGGAAAAGCTCAATATCAAAAGTAAGATCAAGACCAGGTATTGATTGTGGCTCAGACCATCAACTGCTCATATGCAGGTTCAAACTGAAACTGAAGAAAATTAGAAAAAGTGTATGAGAGCTAAGGTATGACCTTGAGTATATGCCACCTCAAGAACATGTTTTATGCATTAGACACTAATGAAACTACTTCTCTGATGAAAATCAGAGAAGTTGTGGCATGACATCAAAGACATCGTTCATGAGGAAAGAAAAAATTTATTTAAAAGACAGGAAAAAAGAGAAAGGACCAAATTGCATGTCAAGAGACTCTGAAACTTGCTCTTGAACATTGAGCAGCTAAAGTAAAAGGAAGACATGATGACGTTAAAACTGAACAGAAGATTTCAAAAGGCAGCCCGAGAAGACAAAAACAAAAATTATAATGACATATGCAAAGAGCTGGAGTGAGAAAACAGAAAGGGAATAACACACTGTTTTTTCAAGCTTAAGGAATTGAAGAAAAATTCAAGCTTCAAGTGGCAATAGTGAAGGATTCTACAGGGGAAATATTAAATATGATGGAAACATCAAAGGAAGATGGCAAGAATACACAGAGTCATGATACCAAAAAGAATTGGTGGATGACTAACCATTTCAAAAAGTTGCATAAGATCAGGAACCAATGGTATGGAAGGACAAAGTGGAAGCTGCCTTGAAGGAACTGGCAAAACACAGGACTCCAGGAATAGGTGGAATACCAATAGAGATGTTCAACAAACAGATGCAGCACTGGAGACATTAACTTGTCTCTTCTGAGAGATTTGGGAAACAGCTACCTGGCCAACTAGAAGAGATCCATATTTGTGCTCTTCCCAAGAAAGGGGATCCAACTGAATGTGGAAACTATTGAATGGTATCATTAATATCATACGCAAGCAAAATTTTGCTAAAGATCATTCAAAAGCAATTACAGCAGTATAGAGACAGGGAACTGCTAGAAAATCAAGCTGGATTCAGAAGAGGGCATGGAACCAGTGACATCATTGCTGGTGTCAGTTGGACATTAGCTGAAAGCAGAGAGTACCAGAAAGGTGTCTATCTATGTTTTATCAACTATGCAAAGACATTTGACTGTGTGGATCTCATAACAAATTGTGGATAACATTGCAAAGAATGGGAATACCAGAGCACCTAATTATACTCATGAGGAATCTGTACATGGACCAGGAGGTAGCAGTTTGAACAGAACAAGGAAACACTGCTTGGTATAAAGTTGAGAAAGGTATGCATCTGGGCTATATCCTTTCACCATAATGCTTCAATTTCTATGTTGAGTAAATAATCCGAGAAGCTGGACTTTATGAAGAATAATGCAGCATTTTGATTGGAGGAAGACTCATTAACAATATGCATTATGCAGATGACACAACTCTGCTTGCTGAAAGTGAAGAGGATTTAAAACATTTACTGATGAAGACCAAAGAACATAGCCTTTAATATGGATTGTGTGTCAACATCAAGGAAACAAAAATTCTTAAATCTGGGTGAGTACACTGCTTCATAACAAATGGAGAAAAGATTGAGGTTGTCCAAGATTTTGTTTTACTTGGTTCTACAATCAACATCCACAGAAATAGCAGTCAAGAAATTAAATGACACATTGCATTGGAAGAAGCTGTGGCAAAAGACCTCTTTAGAGTATTGAAAAGTAAAGATATCACATTGAAGAGGAAGGTGTGCCTGACTCATGCCATGATATTTTCAGTTGCATCATATGGTTTTGAAGGCTGGACATTGAATAAGAGAGACAGAAAAAGAACTGATGCTTTTGAAGTATGGTGCTGGAGGTGAATATTGAATATGCCATGAATTGCCAAAAGAACCAACAGATCTGTCCTAGAAGAAGTGCAACCAGAGTGCTCCTTGGAGGCAAGGATAGCTAGACTGCACCTTACATATTTTGGACATGTACTCAGGAGAGATCAATCCCTGGAGAAAGATATCACATTTGGGAGAGTGGCAGGTCAACGTCAAAAAAGGAAAACACCCCACCAGACGGATTGACACAATGTCTGTAACAATGGGCTTAAACATAAATAAGATCATGTGCCTGGCACAGAAACAGAATGTTTCGTTCCGCTGTACATAGGGTCACTATGAGTTGGACTCAACTTGACAGCACCCAACAACAACAACAATCATTAATATCACAGGCAAGTAAAATGTTGCTCAAGATCATTCATAAAAGGAAGACCCTCAACTAGATGGATTAACACAGTGGTTGCAACAATGGGCTTAAACATAAAAAATATCATGTGCTTGGCACAGAATTGGGAGCATTTTATTCTGTTATACATAGGGTCATTATCATTCAGGCTGACAGGATGGCACCTAACAACCAAGTCAGATCCCAATGTAAATATCTGGCTTACCTATGACTCATAAGCTTCTGAAATGATAGTTTCATATTATCTGGGATCATCACAGTTTGTTGTACCTGAGAAAGAAAGTCTGATTGAGAATATGGGCCATAACTGCATTCTGATTTAAACAAATAATTTACCACATTGGCACATTATGGGTTGTATGGGACATTACAGTTAATTATACATCATTTTGTGATAGGAATGAACCAGAATATATCACCTTGCCCTCAAGTCATAATGTCTCTGTTCTTCCCCTATGATCAGATTTTGAAGCTGGATACATCAAGATTAGGAAGCCTTAAAAATCTGTTAGATCACTTGTACATGTTCTTCAGCCCTCAGGGTAGCTATAACTTTCTCCAGATACTACTGGCTACTAGACTCCTGTCTGGTGGTTCTCTTTCTCTTATGTTCTCATGGCTTCCCTGTCAGGATGCTTTTACTGAAAACTTTTATTGATACTTTTATTGAAAATTTTATTGTTCTAACTCATTAGCTAAGGAAGGATGGAGGAGGGAGAAGGAGGAGGTGATTTGTTAACAAGGAGCATCTGGGTATAGTGGCCTTTGTGAATCCCTAAAAGGGGGAGGGGGCTGGGATTTAGCTCAGTTGGTAGAGCACTGCTCTGCTAAGGTCCCAGGTTTGATTCCCAGCACTGCAAAAATGGGAGAAGAATGTGGCAATCCACTCCTGAATCAATCCCAAAAAAGTCAGACATTGAAAACCCTATGAGGGTCTCATGAGTCGGACATGACTCAATGGCACCTAACAACAACAACAAAAGGAGGAGAGAATATACCAGAGACACTTTGTCCTTTTCTAAAACTTCATCTAAAGTTGGCTCTGCTGCAGAGAGAGATGCAGAAAATGTTCTACATGCTCTTGTATAGCATCCTCTCTGTTATGAAGCCCCTAAATCCAGCTAGTGGTATTTTATGTGTGAAGTATGCTATAGGGGCTACATCAGAACCAAACTGCCAAAGATAGCATTTTAGTTCCTGAGGAAAAGTGTTATGGTGACCGCCTATTCACTCTCCCCGCTTTTTTGATTTTCTTTAGTTTTCATTGTACAAATGGTAGGTGTGATGTCATAATTTGTATATACTGTATATATGCATGTATATACTGTATAATGATCAAATCAGAGTAGTTAACACTTCTCTCTCCTTAAACATTTAAAAAGATTTTTGACTAACACACAGTAATTGTTATTTGTGCCATACAGTGTGATATCAATTCAATCATACAGTATGTAAGGATCAAATCAGGAAAATTAACATTTCCATCTTCTTTTCATTACTTTGTCTCTGGAGACCTCAAGCTCCCCTCTTCTACTGATTCACAAATATTTAATAGGTTGTTGCACATTACAGTCACCCCACTATGCTATAGAATAGTAGAACTATTGACTTCTGTCTGTGCTTTGGTACCCATTATCCAATTTTCCTTTATATTCCTCTACTCTTCTCAGCCTCAAGAAACCTCTATTATATATTCGGATCAACTTTAAAAAATATCCATGTATGGGAGAGAATATGTTGTGTTTGTCTTTCTGTGTCTGACTTATTCCACCTACCATAATGGCCTCTAGTTCCATACATTTTGCTACAAATGACAAGATTATTATTCTTTTGTATAGCTGAATAACATTCCATTGTGCATATATATCTCACTTTCTTCACCCTTTCATCCTTTCATAGACATCAAAGTTGATTCCGTATCTTACCTATTGTGAATAATGCAGCAATCAATATGGGGATATAGATGTCCTTTGGACATATCAGTAGAATTTTCTTTGAATATATACCCAGAATAGGAACAGCTCATTTATGTAGTGGCTCTATTTTTAGTTTTTTTTGAGGAACTGCCATTCTGTTCTACATAATAGCTGTACTACTTTACATTCCTGCCAACAGTGTTTAAGAGTTCCCTTTCTTCCATATCCTTGCCAGCATTTGTTATTATTTTTAAAATTTTTTTGGTAATAGCTATTCTAACTGGGGTAAGATGATATCTCTTGTAGTTTTGACTTACATTGCCCTAATGACTAATGAAATAGAGCATTTTTCACAACTTTTTGGCTACTTGAATTTATTCTTTTGAGAAGTGATTTCATATCCTTTGCTCATTTTAAAATTGGATTATTTGTTTTTTTGTTACTGAGTTTTTTTTAAGTTCTTTATATATTCTGGATATTAACCCTTTGTCAGGGTTTGCAATTTTTTTCTCCTATTCTGTTGTTTCTCTTCCCTCTGTTCATTGTTACTTTGCCATGCAATAGCTTTTAAGTTTGATATAATCTCATTTATCTACTCTTATTTTTGTTTCCTTTTCTTTTGGAGTCTTAGCCAAAAAAATCACTACCTGGAAAGACGTCTTGAAGTGTTGCCCTTATTCTAGTAGTTTTCAAGTTTCATGTCTTACATTAGTCTTTGATCTATTTTGAGGGGTTTCTTTTCTAATAAGGTGAGAGATGGGGGCCAAGTTTTAATTTCCTGCATGTGAGTATTTAGTCTTCCAAGTACCATTTGTTGAAGTGGCTATCTTTTCTCCAATGAATATCTTTGGCACTGTTGTTGAGAATAAATTGGCTGTAAAAGCACAAGGGGAGTCAACTTTACTGAATTTATCAGTTCAAACAGTCTTTTGGTAGAATGTGTGTGTATATATACATATATACACACATATGTACATATGTACATATATGTATATATACATACATGTACATAGATACATACATGTATATATACATATATGTACATATATACAGACATATATACATATATGTACATATATACACATATACATATATATACACATTCTACCAAAAGACTATTTGAACTGATAAATTCAGTAAAGTTGCCTCCCCTCATGCATTTATAGCCAATTTATTCTCAACAATACGTATATATATATACACATATGTTGTTGTTAGGTGCCGTCAAGTCGATATCCGACTCAGCAACCCTCACAGGATTTTCAATGGTGACTGTTTCGGGATTGCCTTGGGAGTGGGTTGCCAGACCCTTCTCCCATATATATATATACATATATATATATATATATATATATATATATATATATATATATATATACACATATATATATATATATATATATGTGTATATATATATATACACACACACACACACACACACACATACATATATATATCCCAGCCCACCTACTCCCTAGTCTAGGTGGGCTGGGATTTAGCTCAGTGGGTAGAGTGCTGTGCTGCAGTCTCTGAGGTCCCGAGTTCAATTCCCAGCACCACAAAAATGGGAGACAGACATTGAAAACCCTATGAGGGTTGCTATGAGTCAGATACCGACTCGACGGCACCTAACAACAACAACAAATATATATATATATATATATATATATATATATATATATATGTATGTATATATACACACACATATATATACACATATATATACATATATATGTTGTGTGTATATATGTATATATATACACACACACACATATATACACATATATATACATATATATGTTGTTGTTGTTGTTGTTAGTTGCCGTCGAGTCGGTATCCGACTCATAGCGACCCTCATAGGGTTTTCAATGTCTGTCTCCCATTTTTGTGGTGCTGGGAATTGAACTCGGGACCTCAGAGACTGCAGCGCAGCGCTCTACCAACTGAGGTAAATCCCAGCCCCATACATATATATGTTGTTGTTGTTGTTAGGTGCCATCGAGTCGGTATCCGACTCATAGCGACCCTCATAGGGTTTTCAATGGCTGACTGTTTAGGGATTGCCTTGGGAGTGGATTGCCAGGCCCTTCTCCCATTTTTGTGGTGCTGGGAGTTGAACTCGGGACCTCAGAGACTGCAGTGCAGCGCTCTACCCACTGAGCTAAATCCCAGACCACATACATATATATACATACATATATATATATGTATACACACATACATACATACATACATACATACATACATATATATATACATATATACATATTATTTTTTTTTCCTAAAACAAACAACCATTGAAAACCCTGTGTGGGTTCCTATGAGTGAGACCTGACTTGGTAGCACCTAACAACAATTTATATATATATTTGAGAATGTCCACCTATAATATAGCCTGTAGCCATAGTCCTGTGGCATCTGATCCTGTCAGATCTTGGAAGCTAAGCAGGGTGGGACCTGGTTAGTTCTTGGATGGGAGACTACCTGGGAACATTAGGTGCTATAGGGTTGGAAGAGAGCCTGGAAACCCACTCCCAAAAATCAATCCACCACTGAAAACCCAATGAATAGCAAAGAAGCACTGATAATAGTGATTGACCTGTTGTATGTAGGGTCTCTATGAGTTGGATACTAACTCAATGACACCTAACAATGAGAAACGACCTAAGTGTGTTCAAATTAACAGTCCTACTTTTTAAGAGTTTAAAAATGTTAATTAGAAAGCCATACAGATAACAGAAAGACTATGAAATGGATGGGTTAAGGGAAGATGAGCTATCTGAAGCAGAGAATGTGATTTAAAAAATGGGTCAGAAGCTGGGCACAGTGGCACATGCCTATAATTCCAGTGACTCAGGAGGTGGAGGCAGGAGGATTGTGAGTTTGAGGCTAGAGGCAGCCTGCACATCTTAGTGAGATCTTGTCTCAAAATAAAAAGAAATAAATGGGCTTGGGATGCAGCTCATTGGTAGAGTGCTTGCAAAGCAAGTGTAAGGCCCTGGGTTCAACCCCCAGTACTCAAAAAAAAAAAAAAAAAAAAAAAAAGGGAGGGATAGAAAAATCCGAGGGCGATATCCCTGGTGATTTACATCCATAACCATCAGTAAGTATTTCTTCTGCACTAAGTGCTTGAGCTCCTGGCCCATGTTTACATAGAAGTACAAACCGGGGCCTATTTAAGACTGTTTCTCTTCGAGATTTTTTTCATTTTGTGCTTTTATTTTTTAAAAATATTTTTCTAGTGCTAATCTTTTTGTATTGAGATACATAATTCATATATGGTAAAATTCACCATCTGGAAGTACAATTCAGTGGTTTCTAATATATTCAGCAATCCCGAAACAGTCAGCCATTGAAAACCCTATGAGGGTCGCTATGAGTCAGATACCGACTCGACGGCACCTAACAACAACAACAACAACAATATATTCAGAAAGCTGTACAACAATTGCCATTATCTACTTCCAGGATATCTTATCAGTCCCAAAGGAAACCTTATACTGATTACCAGTCTTTCCTCCATCACTCCTTTGCAAAGTTATTAGCAACCACTACCTATTTTCTATCTGCATAGATTTACCTATTTGGTATCATTCATACCTATGGAATCAATACAAAATGTGGCCTCTGGGTCTGACCTCTATTATTTAGCATGTTTTCAAGGTTCATCCATGTTATCGCATGTATCAGTTGTTGTTAGGTGCTGTCAAATTGGGTCTGACTCATAGCGACCCTGTGTAGAACAGGATGAAACATTCCTCAATACTGGGCCATACCCAGCACTATTGTCAGTGATTCTCTGCTATTCATAGGATTTTCAATGGCTGATTGTTTCAGGATTGCTTTGGGAGTGGGCTGCCAGGTCCTTCTCTTGTTTTTGTGGTGCTGGGGATTGAACCCAAGGCTTCAGGGCATGCAGAGCAGCACTCTACCAACTGAGGTAAACCCCAGCCCCCACGTGTCAGTACTTCATGCCTATTTGCAGCTGAATAATATTTTCTTGTACATATAGACCTCATTTTGTTTATCCACGAATAAGGTGGTGGACATTTGTGCTAGCTCTAGTTTTTTATTATCATGAATATTGCTGCTATTAATGTATAAATTTGTGTGAACACATATGTTTTCAGTATTCTTAGGCATATAACTAGAAATGCAGTTGCTGGATTATATTGTAATTCTATGTTTAGGTTTTTGAAGAACTGCCAAACTATTTTATAAAGCAACTGTACTCTTTTATATTCCCATTAGCAATGTATAGGTGCTCTAATCTCTTCACATCCTCCCCAGCATTTGTTATTGTCCATTGTCTTTTTTATTTTAGAGATCCTAGTGGGCAAAAAATGTATTTCGTCCTGGTTTTCATTTGCATTTACTTACTGACTAATAATGTTGAGCATCTTTCATTTGTTTATTGGCCATTTGTAGGTCTTCTTTGGAAAAAATATCTGTTCAAAAAAGTTTTGCTCACTTTTTAATTACACTTTGACTTTTTTATTGTTGAGTTGTAAAAGTTTTTATATATGCTGAATACTAAACTCTTATCTGAGATAACCCCTTGTTATGGTTGAATGTGAGAAGTTCCTCACAAACTCATGTTTTGAATGCCTGGTCCCCAGCTGGTGGTGCTCTCTGGGGAGGTGGTGGAAACTTTAGAAAGTGGAGCCTTGGAAGTAGGTCTGTAGTGGCATGCCTTTGAAGGTTATGTCTGGTTCCCAGTCCCTTTCTCTCTCTCTTCTTCCTGCCTGCCATGATGTGAATTGCTTTGTTATGTCCTCTCCACCATGATGGACTAAAACCTCTGAAACCATGAGCAAAATAAATCTTTCCTTCTTTTAAGTTGTCACAGCAATGAGAAAATTAATTAACAAATCTCTTATATGACGAGTTGCAAATATTTGAGTTGTCTTCTCATATTCTTGATGGTGTCCTTTTAATTTTTTGTTTGTTTGTTTGTTTTGTTTTGTTTTGTTTTGCGGTACTGGGGCTTGACCTCGCGCCTACATGCTTTGCAAGTGCTGGACCACTGAGCTGCACCCCCAGCCCATTTTTTTACTTTTTGAGACAAGGTCTCACTAAGTTACACAGACTGCCTCTGGTCTCAAACTTGCAATCCTCCTGCCTCCACCTCCTGAGGCACTGGGATTACAGGTATGTGCCACCGCACCCAGCTTGCCCTTTTAAATTTTGAAGAAAATAATTTATCTATCTTTTTTGCTGCTTATGCTTTGGATGATATATCTAAGAAGTCATTGCCTTATCACAGGTCAAAAATATTTACACCTGTGTTTTCTTCTAAGAGTTTTATGGCTTGAGTTCTTACATTTAGGTCTTTGATCTAATTTGTTGTTGTTGTTGTTGTTGTTGTTGTTGTTGTTAGGTGCCATCGAGTTGGGCACCTAACTCATCGAGACCCTCTGTACAACAGGGGAAACACTATTGTCAGTGCTTCTCTGCTGTTCATAGGGTTTTCAATGGCAGATTGATTTTTAGGAGGGGGTTGCCAGGTCCTTCTCCCAAGCCTACAGCTTCTGGTATTCCCAGGTGGTCTCCCATCCAGCTACTAACCAGGCCTGACCCTGCTTAGCTTCCAAGATCTGACGGGATTGGATGCCACAGGGCTACAGCTGGAGGCTTGATCTAATTTAAGGTTATGTTTTTGTATACAATATGAGGAAGAGGTATAGCTTCATTCTTTTGCACATGGACATGCATTTGTCCTATACCAAAAGTTGCTGGGGTTTAGCTCAGTTGGTAGAGCGCTGCACTGCAGTCTCTGAGGTCCCGAGTTCAATTCCCAGCACCACAAAAATGGGAGAAGGACCTGGCAATCCACTCCCAAGGCAATCTTGAAACAGTCAGCCATTGAAAACCCTATGAGGGTCGCTATGAGTCGGATACCGACTCCACAGCACCTAATAACAATAACAACAACATTATTTCCTCGTTTGATTATTTTGGCACCTTTGCCATAAATAAATTGTTCATAAATGTAAGGATTTATTTTTGAACTCAGTTTTATTCAATTTATCTATATGTCTATTCTTATACCAATATCACACAGCCCTGACTATGTTTCGTAGTAAGTTTCAAAATTGGGAAGTGTGGTCTACTAACTCAGTTCTTCTCTTTTGAGGTTATTTTGGCTATTATGGATCTTTTGCATTTTCATATGAATTTTAAGATCTGCTTGACAATTTCTACAAAAATATCATCTGAGATTTTGAGAGGGAGCACCCTGAATCTGTAGATTTGGGGAGAATAACCATCTTTATAATATTAAGTGTTCCAATTCACAAACATTGGATTCTTTCCATTTATTTAGTTCTTTAAATTCTTTCCATGATGTATTATAATTGTTGGTGTACAGATCTAATACTTCTTTTTTTAACTTTATTTCTGAGTATTTTTTGGTGCTATTATAAATGGAATGATTTTCTTAATTTCATTTGTGGACTGTTCATTGTTGGTTGGTTGGTAGGGGCCATCGAGTCAGTGTCCAACTCATAGTGACCCTACTTACAATAGGTGAAACACTATTGTCAGTGCTTCTCTGCTATTCATAGGATTTTCAATGGCTGATAGTTTTTTGGGAGTGGGTTGCCAGGTCCTTCTCCCAAGCCTACAGCACCTAATGTTCCCAAGTGGTCTCCCATCCAAGTACTAACCAGGTCCAAACTTGCTTAGCTTCTGAGATCTGATAGGATCAGATGGCACAGTGGTTAGTATATAGAAATAAATTAATGTTTTTATATTGATCTTGTATACTGCAACTCTGATGTACTCATTTATTAGCTGTAGTAGGGTGTGTGTGTGTGTGTGTGTGTGTTTCTCAAGAGGTTCTACATGTAAGATCATGTCACCTGCAAAAAGAAATCATTTTACTTCTTCCTTTCTAATATATATGGTTTTTATTTGGCAATGCTGACAGCAGCAGTTTTTCTTATCTTAATTGCCCCAGCTAGAATGCACAGTACATTGTTGAATAGAAATGGCAAGTATAGATATCCTTATCTTGTTCCTGATCTTGGGGACTATCATCTAGTTTTAAGTATGAGATTAGCTGTGGAGTTTTTTGATTGTTGTTGTTGTTGTTGTTAGGTGCCGTGGAGTCGGTATCCGACTCATAGTGACCCTCATAGGGTTTTCAATGGCTGAGTGCTTCGGGATTGCCTTGGGAGTGGATTGCCAGGCCCTTTTCCCATTTTTGTGGTGCTGGGAATTGAACTCGGGACCTCAGAGACTGCAGCGCAGCGCTCTACTCACTGAGCCAAATCCCAGCCCGAGTTTTTTGATAGGTACCCTTTATTAGGCTGAGGGAGTTCCCTTTTATTCCTGGAGCCTTTTTATATCCTCCCCCAGTATACCCATTCAGCTCACTGCTGAGAAAGGAGGAGCCAAGGGTGACTCCAGCAGCTCAGCAGTCCCTCCCCTTGATGGATGTTGGGTGTTACTGTGCATGGTGAGGAAAGGGTATTTCCTGCTTGTTTTCTAACTTTCTGTAGTTTCCCATCAGGTTCTGAAAGCAATAGGGAAGAGTTCTCTGGCACTTTCATGTTTAAAGACCTTCCTTGTAGAAGCTGTTGTCGTTATTAAGTGCCAGTGTATGCTTTTGCTCCAGCCATGACTGGGCAAGGGCAAAGGTCAGAGCAGAGATCTTGGGAAAGAGAAGCTACTGAAGTCCCTAGGGGATCAGCTTAGTCCTGACATCAGCACATTCTAAATGCGATTCCAGGAATAAGACCAGGTGAAATCCTAGTCCAGTGAATGTTAATATCAAATGGTGAGACCCCCAAGTATGTAGAAAATGAACATAGATTACAATACCAAGGTCGGCTTTCCCAGGAACTCCAGTTAAATTTCCAGTCCCGCTCAAATTTCACAAAAGTGCTGTTCTCTTCCCTGTAATACTAGCCTGAAACACTTTGCCATGAACTCAGGTACCTCAGGTCTTCTATCCCCTGCCCTTCCTCTTATGACACATTTAGTTCTGGCTTCCTCTCTTAGTTAAAGGAGAATAAAAGGACATCAGACTTGAAGAGATCCTTCCCTACCTCCTACCCTCACAGCTACTACCCAGATAGCTAAATTACTCTGAACCAAATTTGGCTCCTTAACTTGACCCCAACAGTCATCTTAACATTAACCCTAATCCTTAATTTAACCCAAGTCCTAATTCTAACTTGCTATAGGCCTACAGCTGTACCACTGTGGCAGCCAATCCCGGCAGATCTCGGAAGTTAAGCAGGATCGGACCTGGTTAGTCCTTGGATGGGAGACCTCCTGGGAACACCAGGTGCTATGGACTTGAGAGAAGGACATAGCAGCCCACTCCTAAAACAATCAACCATTGAAAACCCTATGAATAGCAGAGAAGCATTGACAATAGTACCAGGGATGGCACAGCATTGGGGAATGTTTCACCTGTTGAATCAAAGGGCTGCTTTGAGTTGGACCTGACTCAATGGCACCTAACAGCAATAAGCATAGTGAATAGGCAAGTGAATGGATTTGTATTCTTCTCTCGTGTTCCTTGGAGTCAGAAACCTTGTCTTATTCACTTCCATGCTGTCCTAACAACAACAACAACCATTCTGACTTGTTATAGCTTCCCTCACATGCCTCGAGTTTCCCTCGAGTTTCAACAACTGTGATACGTGGCAGAAATTAGTCCTTGTTCCCTCCACATCCCCTTGATACACTTCTTCCTTTTCCTAACAGCCCTCCCTCATCCCTATTCCCCACCATGGATTATAACATCCATGTCAAGTGACACCCCCGCCCCAACTGGCTAGAAACTACTAGAATCTCTCACTAGCTTTTCTTCTTCCCCATGCTAACTGAATTAATGATAAACTCAAAGACTGTGTGTGTGTGTGCATGTGTGTGTTATTGTGTTGGGGAGATGTTAAGCAGGGAGAAGCAGCTCCACAGCCTCTGGAAGCTCTAGAAGGGTGTAGTTAGTTAGAAGCCCCAAACAAAGTCATTCACCTCAGCTCTTGTCCTCTGGCCTACTTACCCAGCTTATCTGTGGCTTGTTGAAATGGGGAAGGTTTATCATATCGTGTTGGTTGATGTTGCTCCCAGGACACCCCATTCCTTATTTGCAGCCTCTGTCAGGGCCTTCTGTGAAAGGGGCCCATCACTGTCACCCTCTACAGGGCTCCAGAGGAGGAAGGACAGTTCCATGTCCTAGGGAAGTACATGCCCATTTCTGTCACCAACCGCCCCCCCCCCACCCCCCGGCCTACCATTTTCATTTCTCGACATGTGGAACACAACTGCCTGTTTCTGAGCAACATGGTGTCGCTGTGGTTCCTCGTGGCCTGAGGAGAAGAGAGACAGAGGTGAGGATGGTGAGGTACCTGGGGTGGCAAAAGATGAGAAAGGATGAGAGGTGAGAGAGGTGACTGACTTTTACTTCCAGGAAGCAGAGATAGGCATTCTGGCCTCAGGCTCTCCAGAGAGGTTGTTGAACCAAGGCTTTGCTGCAGTTGGCAGGTTCAGAAAGGGCTTAAGAAGGAGGGAGTGACCACAGATTAGGTTGCAGCCTCAAGGCTGCTGTATCCAGAGGTACAGGTGGAAGAACAGCTGGCATAGAGGCTTGGGCGAAGCCTGGGGGCTGAAATCCAGTGAGGTCTCTGCTTTTCAACCTCAGCATGCATGGCGGAGGGGCGACATTCTCCCATAAGTGGCATATTATTTTTTTCCCATTTTACACAAAGGCTCCACCAAATGGCTTATTTGAGAATCTCTGAGGACCTAAGGATGAATAAAGATTTATTTCTCCTCTTCTTCTGCCTCCTCCTCCTCTTTTTTCTACTTGAGGGTTGAACCCAGAGCCTTACACATACTTTTCAAGTTCTGTCTCTACCACAGGCTGCACTCCCAGCCCATTTTTAATTTTTTTTATCTTGAGTCAGGGTCTCACTAAATTGCACTGGCTGCCTCTGGCCTTGAACCTGTGATCCTCCTGCCTCTGCCTCCCAAGTTGCTGGGATTACAGGCGTCAGCCACTGCACCTGGCAGGAGACTTGACTTCTACAAGACTTTCATCAGCCTCTCCCAAGCAGCATCCTCTTTTCTCATGCCTTACCTCTGCCTCACCATTAGCTCTCAAGCATCCATGGTCCCACAACACTCACCCCTTCTGCACCTCCTGGGAGCCACCCCCTAAGCCATAAGCACAATGGGACCTGGCATGTGTGCCCTGAGCCTCTTCTCTCTGCTATCCCAGCCAGAGCAAAGGAATGACTAGAGCCAGAAGAGTGGGGCCACCCTGTGTGTTTACTGTAACTACTTTTTTCCTGACTTTCTCTCTGCAGAAAGGTGAAAGAGAGGGCTTCACATTATTTACACCTGGAACATGATGCTGTCATTTGCAGCTCTAGTGAAGAGTTTGGTTAAGGAGCAAATGAGGACCTGAGGCTGAAATTATGTTTGGAAATACTCTCTTTGAGCTATATTCATAAAAAGTGTAGAATCTAGTGAAGAGGAGGGCCATAGTGAGAAGAAGACATAGACAATCACCTGAAACCTTCTCCTTCCAATGGATTGGCTTCTTGGTCCCCGTGTGCCCTCACCCATTTCTGCCACCCTGGGAAGTATAGGGAAAGCAGCAAGGGGAGGAATGCAGCTATAGGGAGGAATACGTCCCTGAGCAGTGTCTGGGATGTGCTCTACCTTTGCCAGGTTGGTCTGCAAGTAGCTCCATCCAGTGAGAGAGACAGCATTTGGAGCTTGAGTACTGAAAACTATGGATGGAGTTGGATTCTTTTGACAAATATGTAAATTGTGCTTCATTTTTATAGGGCCTTAAAAAGAATCAACTTAGTATTACAATGTTGCAGGTTGGTATGTTGAAGCATGAGCATGAATGACTAGATTCTTTCATTCAACCACATTTATTATGAGGCCTCCTGGGGGTGCTGTAATAGGGTCACAGAAGTGAACAAGATGAAGTTTCTGCCTCCAAGGAAGACAAGAGAAGAATACCAACCCATTCACTTGCCTATTCACTATGTTTGTTATTGTTGTTAGGCGCTATCGCGTGGGGTCTGACTCATAGATACTGTACGCACAACAGATGAAACACTCTCCAACACTGTGCCAGGCCTGGCACTATGTGAGTGCTTCTCTGTTATTCATAGAGTTTTGAATGGTTGATTGTTTTGGGAGTGAGCTGCTAGGTCCTTCTCCCAAGCCCATAGCACCTGGTGTTCCCAGGTGGTCTCCCATGCAGGTACTAACCAGGCCTGACCCTGCTTACTTCTGAGATCTGATGGGATGGGATGCCAGGGGCTATGGCTGCAGGCAATGCTTAGGTAGGTGTTTGTAGGGTGAACAAGGAGAGGGGAGGATATTCCAGGTCCAGGATTAACCCAGAAAATCAGCTTCAGGTAACTGAGCACAGGTTGGAATGGCCAGGCTGGCTGGTTGAAGGAGCACAATGGTGAGAAGGGGGACTAGAGAGGAAGCATCTGTGTCTATGGACTGCTCTGCATTGGGTTGATTCAACTTTGAAACTATGTCTTCCCTGATACCCTGGAGGTGGCATTGCCTGAAGCTCACACTCCTCCATTCATCTCTTTGTATTTCTGAGGTCTGAGACTAAGATACTTCTCTAAATCTGCATCCAGTGGATGCACTAGATATCATAGATATTATAGAAGCAGCAATGATGCTCCTGGGCCATTCAAAAGGATAGAGACCATTTCTGATAGGCTAAATCAGGAAAAGTTTCCTAGACATGACATTTATATTTGGTCAGAAAGGATGAAGACAATCTGGACAGGGAGAGGCAGGTATAAGAAAGTCCTGGGGTCAGTTTGTTTTTAGTAGAGTTATATGAAGATTATTATCTTCCCTGCACTCAGTTCCTTTGCCACGTTTCCACGCTCCGGATTTCTGCACTAGAATATTACTGGACTCTGTAGGAATTGGAATCACAGAGTTTATCACTAACCAAGCAACAAATATATTTGTAAGCTCTCCAAGGTGCATACAGGACCTTGCTAGTTAATGACAACTGTAAATGTGACTATGGAGTCCCATGCAATGATGGCTGCCATCCTTTGGAACATGGTTACTATATTGCTTCTCCTGGGCTTATTAACTCTTTATCCTTTAAGACAGTGTAGTTTTACTTTCTCGGAAGACCTATCTCTTGCCCCCCTACCATTTATCACCTTCCTAACCTGAGTTGGGCTGGGATTTAGCTCAGTGGGTAGAGCGCTGCACTGCAGTCTCTGAGGCCCCGAGTTCAATTCCCAGCACCACAAAAATGGGAGAAGAGCCTGGCAATCCACTCCCAAGGCAATCCCGAAGCACTCAGCCATTGAAAACCCTATGAGGGTCACTATGAGTCAGATACCGACTCGACGGCACCTAACAACAACAACAACAACCTGAGTTGAGGGACTGGGATTTAGCTCAGTTGGTAGAACCCCACCCTGCAGTCTCTGAGGTCCCAGGTTCAATTCCCAGCACTGCAAAAATGGGAGAAGGACCTGGCAATCCACTCCCAAGGCAAACCTGAAACAGTCAGCCATTGAAAACCCTATGAGGGTTACTATGAGTCAGATATGACTCAATGGCACCTAACAACAGTAACAACCTGAGTTGAGTGTTTGCCTCTCTGATTACATTATAGAATTGGTAAAACTTTCTTTGCCTTTTGCACAATTTTCCTTTTTTAAAAGAAGTATGTTTGTTTTCCCCACCAGGCTGAGAGTTATTAACAGTAGGACCCATGTCTTACAGATCGTTGTATTCCTAGATCCTATCATAGAATCTGGTGCACAACAAGCATTCAACAAATGTTGGGTTGAATGAATGAGTCATTGTAAGCATTCTGAATTAACAGATGTAAATATAAACATAACCAACATATATGTGTGCACATGTGTGTATGTCTATACATCAGACACAAAATGCATGTGTACACAAAGATCGCTGTTATAATGTTGTCTTTAGAGAAACAAAGCAGGACATTAGTGTTGTGGTGCCAAAAATCTAGTCCGCATAAAGTAGAAGAGCACGGGCTGGGAGCCCAAAGAGCTCTGTTCCAGACCTGGCTGTTGTTGTTAGGTGCCATCGAGTCGGTATCCGACTCATAGTGACCCTCATAGGGTTTTCAATGGCTGACTGTTTCAAGATTGCCTTGGGAGTGGATTGCCAGGCCCTTCTCCCATAGACCTGGCTATAGGAGCAACTTAAGTGGCTTTGGTCAATAAGGCAAACCCTTTGGGCCTCCTCTTCCCTACAGATGATGATCTCTGCAGCCAAAAAGACAGGCAGGTGCTCTACTCCTGCCTAGTCATTACATGTAGAGCAAAACGCAGGCTTGGATCTGTGGCTGTAATCCAGCTCAGACTCACTATCAGCTGAAGCCTTGCCTCCAAGAAGAGCTGCTCCACCCCTCTTTATTTGGAGGGGAGAATGAACAAACTGGGCATCATAGAAGGGAGCTGTGATAGGAGCTTTGGTTCAAACAGTTTGGGGTGCTACATTGTACAGTCTTCATTTCTTCCATTCTGCCTTGCTTTCTTTCCCAGCTGTGAAACCAAGGCCTTTTTCTTCTGCACCTTCCTTTTCTCTCACTTGGTTTCCTGAAGGCCAGTTTAGCAGCAGTAGCAGCAAATGAGTAAATTGGCCACGTTCATAGCCAAGCCCCTGCTTCTATCACTTCTCTAGCCAGGGGCATGGGAAATGTTAATGGGGCTCTTATTTCCCAAGCAGCTGTCCTCAGGATTACAGATAGCAGTTGTGACAATAGGGTGACAGCAACCTGTTTATATCCTAGCTGAGGCAAGATGCATATTTCAGCCAGTCAGTCCCCAGAAGTAGAAGGCTGCTTTTCATATTTCACAGCTGGAAATATCATAATATTTTAGGACAGTGGCTGCTGATGTTCCTAAGAGCTAGTTCATGGCCTAATCTTGGCTTTCTTAGATCCTTGGTAAAGAACCACAGCAATATATTTCTCCTCTCTTCTCTGTTCTGACCCTCCTTTCCCCTCTTCTCCCCTCTTCTCTCTTTCTGTCTCTCTCTCACACACACACAAATACACCTGTTCACATAACAAAAACTGAAAATGTAAGCACCAGATGGTGGTTTTTAAAAATAGACATTACAAGAACAATTTGAGGAACACTGAAAATTTCCCTCTGTCCTTCCTGCCCTTTGACACATCTATTCCTTTCCTCCTTTTTACTCCTGACTTAACTGAAAGAGATCTCATAGTTTGCCTGGTTCAACTCTATCAGTTAGCCCAGTGGGGAAACTGTGGCCCAGAAAGGTTAAGAGATTTGTCCAACAACACAACCATTTAGTATCAGTCAGCTGGAAAGTTTTTTGGATAAAGGGGTCAAAGACATCTTTCCTAAGGGAAAAAGTAGATTCTTTGAATCCATACAAAGGCATAACTATTCCTAGTTAGAGTCTTAAAAATAATGGTCAGAGAACTTTGATCAATGTTTCAGAAAACCATAAGATAATTATACATTTTCCTTCAATCAGGAAAAACCACCCATTTATTTCAACCATCAAAGAATAAATTGCAATATAGTTACAAAAATGTTCTTCTATTTACTAGGAAAATTTTAAACAGAAAAAATAGTAGCCATGTGCCTACCATCCAGACTTATTAGACTTAATTTTTATTACCATAATTATTTCAGGTCAATGTTCTTCATTATTATTTCTGTTTTAAAATTGTGTTTGTAGTTATATGTGTCTGATCATTATAAACAGGGAAAAGACTTAGGAGTATATGAGCTAGTTTCCTTGGTGGTCATGAGTTTTCAAGATTTAGAGTCAGTGAGTGAGAAAGAGTTAAGAAAAAGAAAATCACCATTCTATACATATTCCCCCCCTAAACTTGCTACTACACAACCTTTTCATCCAAGGCTTTATTTATTTATTTTTTTTTTTTTTTTGCCACAGTAGTCTGCTAAAAGCAAAATAAATAATGTTCTCATCTTTGCTCTGACTTGTTAGACCGGAAGGACAAAGTCAGATCGAAGGGAGTAGAGAGCAAGAGGGCAGGAGCTGAGAAGATGGGATGGCATGTTGAGGAGCTCTAGCTAGTTTATAGCCAACCCAGCAGGCAGGCAGGGTTTTAGGGTCTCCAGCCGCAGTTCCCTGTATCACACACACACACACACACACACACACACACACACGCACACACACACACACACACACACACACTCTTCTGCTTTTGCCTTGCTGTGGTTTGCCAAGTCATCTCTTGGAGCAATTATCCAACTATTACCATATATCTTCCTATTTCACAGTATCTTGAGGAGTCATGAGTCAGTGCCTGGGAATGGCAGGTGAAGGTAGTGCCTGATAATAAAGATTGCCCAGTAGGTGTTTCATGGGGGAATGCTTAGGTTTCACTCTGCCTTCATTAAAAAATTTCCTTATGTTATCTTTGTCTCTCCTTTTGTTTCTCTTTTGTGTTTTTTTTTTTTTGTTGTTGTTGTTGTTGTTTTTCCCTCTCCCTGCCTCTGTCTCCCTGTGCCTGTCACTGGGTCTCTGAGCCTATTTCCTCTACATCTGTTCCCTAGGGAATGCTGCTCCTGCTACATGTCCACCTACAGCTGCTGCGGGGCTGTTCCTGGGCAAGGAAGGAATGCCCCTTGAAATGTGAATGTGACTCTATGTTCTGCCCTTTGGTCAGTGACGTGAAGATGAAGGGAGCCAGGTGGCAGGAACTTTGCGCCTCTATGCAAGGCAGGGCCATCTGGTTGGCTGCAGGGTGGCCAGTAGCTTCTTGACAGGTCTGCAATGTAGGGAATGAAGAGATAGAGTGTCCACAGCATATTTGGCTCCCATGAGGCACAACATAGTTTCTTCCTGGGAAGGGAACAGCTGCCAGCTGAGCCCGTGTTTACCTCACAGCACATGCCTGTGGGAATTCACGTTCACAGCAGGCTCTGGGGGCTTGAGTCAAATTTGAAGGAGTTTGTGTGACAGGCAAGGATATGACCTGAGGTCCATGCGTAGTGACTCAACAGAACAAGGACCCCAAGTTCCCTACCTGCCTTTGCAATCTGTAAAGGTGACTCTTTTTCACACACAAACTAGTTCATGGGGGCTCAGCCCCCAGGAGGATGAGGGTGAGGGCCAAGTACTTGTGCTCCCCACTCCTAGTAGAAGCAATGCATTTGAGATTTCTCACTGGGGGTCTCACACACCAGCCTCACTGGCAGCCTATTGGCCAGGCAGCCAGAAGCTGTTGCTCATAATTGCAACCTAGTGGCCAGCCATGAGTATTGTAGCCACGCTAAGCCCTGCTAGAGAATATGGCTTCTCACTTCCCCTGGTCATTACAAATGCTTCGCTCCTTTACTCTCTGCCCCAGATATGCTGGGGCATGATGTCTCAGTGCCTAGGTTGCCACAGTACACTGAGACCCAGTGCAAACCCAGGATAGGCAGGCATTTAGTGGCAGGTGGAGCCTGTCTAAATAAAGTTTAGAGGGTTGGCTGGAAGGCTTCTTGCTGGTTCTACAGCAACACCAAGCCAATCCTCCTCACTCATCTCCCTTGCCCACTGCAGGTAATGGCAGCCATTGTGACCTCCTTGCCCATCCAGGGTGTTAGGGGGATTAATGAGGTGGCCCTTAAGCACAGCTTGGACTCTGGTGCTGAAAATGGCTTGTCTTCTCCCTGCACTTGTTTTTTTGTTTTGTTTTGTTTTGTTTTGTTTTGGCCTTCGATGTTCTAGCAGGGCTCACCTATTCCCTTGCTTCCCCTCCACACTCACTATGATCCCCTGGTGTGCTTTGAGCATCTTCTGCACTCTCAGCCTGGTCTTTGCCAATATTCTTCCTGTGACCCCATGGTCTTTGTTGCTCTTTCTCTGCCCTAGCTCTTTCTGTACACCTGTGGCAATCACATCTTCAGGATCCAACACAGATGCCACTTCCTCTTGAATCATTCCCTTGCTCCATCTCTGCTCACCCCTCCCCACCTTCCTCCCACCTTCTCTCACAAGTACTTTGCCCCCTCTCACTCTCTGATCCTCCTGTGGCTGTCCTGTACCAGTCCCATCCACTCTTTCATTTGTGTAGGCTGCAGCTCGCTTACTCACTTATCAGTCAGTGTTAAGGCAAATAAGAAGTGCTCAGTTAGCATTTGGGGACTGATGCCAGAGCTCCTGATAACTGTGGTTCATGTCTACTGAGCTTGTACTACGTGGCCGGCACTGGGCCAAGTGCTGTGGGAACACTCCTTCAGGCACTGCCTACCACAGCCCTAATCGGGCGCCATTTTGCAGGTGAAGAAGCTGCTTCTATAGCCATATTCTCTCTCTCACCACCTCAGGGAGGAATGACTGTACAGCACTGGTAGTGCCACAGAAGCCTCTGTCCTGCACAGGGCCCCCAAAGTCACCCAGTAGCCACTCATGGGCGAGTTCTGTGAGACACAGGGAGGGTAGGAGAGTTCAGTGTAATGTTCCACAGTGTTTATGGAACACATAAATAATTCATTGGGGAGAGGGGGATAAAGCCTCCAGAAACCAGGATTAATCCAGCCATAGGCTGAGAAACCATCCCTGAAGGGCTGTGGGTAGATTCCTCAATATTTAATTTCTGGCTTTGCTTTTTTGATATTTCTCAGGTTATTTCTTTATTCTGAGCTCAAGTGGACTGCGGTCCCAAATTACTTGAGACAGGGTGAGGGATAGTGCTCATTCATTTCATCCACACAAATATTTACTGAACACTGACGATGTACCAGGGCTGCACTGAGGAGACAGGAAATGCACTCACATTTTACATCATCCTAGAACGGCTGTTGGACTCATTTCAAATAAAAAAAGTTTTGAGTACCTTAGATAAGCTATCTGGAAATTGGCACAAAATTGGCAAATCTGTATCCTTCTTGCATGAAGTCAGAAAAGTGGCAGAGGAGTGAGGCGATCTAAAATAATCAAAACAAAAGAAAGTTAGACCCAAGTGTCCCTTTTGGAGAGCCCAGCCCTGGTTGTTTCAGACAGACTACAAGGGACATCTCTGGAGCTGCCTCCAGCTCTGATTCTGGAGGGCATGGGCTTTTGAGGAGCTCCCAAAAGCTGGCTTTAACTTTCCAGGTTGCTTTGGCTTCTCTGGCCCTTTTATTTTGAATTAACCAGTGGCAGTTCTACACTGTCAGACAGTGTAGATAAGGTAGGACAAAGATGGTTCAATAAAAGCAGCAGTGTAAGGAGTGAAGTGCACCCCAGGACTCATCTTGAAAGAGTCTATATCCGTGGTTTTAACCTCTAACAAGTGCCCTTCTTTCCATGTGGCCTGATTTCCGGGAGTTTGTGGCTCTGCACACTGAAACAATCTACCTGTTTCCTCCCACAGAACATCTTTTTCTCCTTCTAACCATTCTTCCTCTGGAACATTTTTTCCAGTAAGCAAGTGACATGGAGATATGAGGGGGGCAATAGCAGCTCATGTCACAGGGCAACCTACCTTGCTTGCCATTGAGGGAATTTTATTAGCTTGTAAGGAGCCAATGCCTGCGGGAGTGGGGCCGGCACTCAGGAACTGTGTTTGCAGCGCTACGCACGTCCTTGCCATCCAAGAAATGGAAACTTGGCCTGCTGGACACTTCTCACCTCTAAGAAGGAAGCATTTCAGCCTGCCTCATTCATTTAAAGCAAAGGCATGTAAAAGGAGATTGGTGCTCATGAAGCAGTTATTGTTCTGTTTCTCATCATGTCCCTGGGCCCTGGGAGACCAGGGGAGTTGGCTCTGACTCGCTCCAGCACAGACTTGTCTTTGTTAAGCAATTGCATGCCTTGGACTAGTCACCCAAAAGCTGACCAGGACAGACCAGGAGGCTAGTTTCAGACTGCTTCAGCACACAATCATCTCACATAAATAGGACCCCCGTGTCCTGAGGGGCTATGGAAGCACAGGCAGGCAGACCCGGGAGAGTCTTCCTTGAAGGAAGCAGCTTGGGCGGGCACATCCCACCTCCACCTGGCCTCACCTCCTCCCACCTGCAAGTGTGTTTCCAGGGCTCACAGTGGGCCCGGGGTACCTCAGTGTCCTCCATGTGCTCCTTTGTCTTTTCAGGTTGTTCTAGTACAATTGCTTGCTCAAGGCTATGTAATACCTTGAGCACATTGAGAACTTCCCCCCAAGGTCTCAGGAGAGGGTTTTACCAACAATAAACAGCTTACAACCCAAAGACAGTAAGTTTCTAATCCTTATAAGCTGTTGGTACTTCAACCACCCCTTCCTCTCCAAATCCTCTGGATTGCTGTCTTGTCCTCTGAGAGCTCAGAGTACCTCCTAGGTACTGCCCAGTCCTCTTAGACACCTAGTGGGGTAAGTGAGCTCCAGTTCTCTGAACAAAGGCTGAGATTGCCGCCCACATCCTCCCAGCACTGAAATGTGCAGAGCCTCACTGCCCATCCAAGGTCGTTTCTGTCAGCCACAAGCTTACGTCTGGCCAGCTGGAGTTAAAAACCTAACTTCCCCTTTCCTAGCTGGCTGTTGATGCCCTGTCCTCTCTGACACTCAAGGTCTTGGCTGTGAAAGTGACCAGGTGCTATGAATGCCAACGTGTGTTTTGGGCCTGATTTTCTCAAGTCTTGTCCAGCTCCTTGTTCCCTACCTTTTGCCAAATGATTATAGAATTAGAGAACAAAGGAGCAGGAGGCAAGAGAACCAGGCATAGGTTTTGCTCATGACTAATAGGCATGGGGGTAGTATGGGATAGTGGGAGGTTAGCCTATTAGATGTGAGACACTAGCAATACCTTCCAGATTTCTAGTTGGAAACCCCAGCAGATTTGGTCATTGGACCTGCATATCTTCAGGTGATACTGACTTGGGTAGAGGGCAGGCTGTCACCCTTGGCTAAGGGATGATCTCTAGTTCACTATAGTCGCCATCAGGCCAGCTCTATCTATTGCACCACCCATCTGACTGTTGTCAGCTTGTGGGTTTGTGCCCCAGGCCCAACTGAAAGATGCTAAACTGCCATTCCTCATGCTGATCCTGGAAGATTTTATTACTAAGAACTGTGTTACTTACTGTTTTTATTTCCTAAAGCAAGGCCCTGAGTTTATTGCTTGCTTTAGATGCATTCAGAGTTGTGTAAAAATAAGAGAGCTGAGTAAGTACTTGTGAATTTGCTCTGAAAATACACAGAGCTGTTTAACTTACTGAGCATGTGGCATTTTAAAGTGCGGCAGACAAAGCAAATGTATGTGTTTTGAGGTAGGGATGTGGAGAGAGTGACTGGACGTCCCTCGTGGAGTCACTTATCCATAGGCATGAGGGTATGTGGCAGTTACCAGCAGGAGGGGACACTCTGGTGGAGAGTATGATCTTTTTAGAAAGCTGCCCCAGGTGCCAGGGTGCCAACCCTTTTTAGTCTATGATGTACCTAGGAGATTGCCCCTGGGCCTTGCTTTTCCCTCCCTTTCCTCTGGTTTCTCTCATTCACTCCCATATTATCTCATTCCCACCCTTCTTTCTATTTCCCCAGAGCAGGGCATATCACCACACCAAGGGACGATTCCATCAAAACTGGGGCAGGAATGAGGAAGTCCAATTATTTTAAGTGGAAGCTGAAATGCTTGCTACACACTAATTCTTCCAATTTTACAAAATGGAAATATGTGCTCTTCATCTGTTTGATTTCCTGCAGCCCTACCCCGGTGGCATCCAATCCTGTCAGATCTCTGAAGCTAAGCAGGGTTGGACCTGGTTAGTACTTGGATGGGAGGCTGCCTGGAAACACCAGGTGGTGTAGGCTTGGGAGACAGACCCAGCAACCCACTCCCAAAAATCAGTCTGCTGTTGAAAACCCTATTGATAGTAGGGAAGCACTGACAATAGTGTTGCATCTGTGTACATAGGGTCACTATAAGTCAGACACTGACTAGAGGGCACCTAACCACAACAACATCAGTTTGATTGTAAGGGGTGAAAGTGATGACATTGGAGTAGAGTGTCTCAAAGTCAAATACAGGCAGCTGCTACTTTATGAGAAGTTAGGGTTTAGCTCAGTTGGTAGAATGCTGCTCTGTGGTCTCTGGGGCCCTGAGTTCCATCCTCATCACCACAAAGACAGAAGGATGTGGCAACCCACTCCCAAAGCAATCCCAAAACAATCAGCCACTGAGAACCCTATGAGGGTCACTATGACTCAGACCCAACTTGATGGCACCTAACAACAATGACAAAGCTACTTTATGGGGATGAGAAGTTATGGATCTAGACTTTTGATGGTTAAAATGTGAAATTTTCACACTAAAGCAGAGGATAAAAAGGCAGGGTGATGAGGAGGATGGAAGTATTTTCAGAGACAGTGCCCAGGGGAAAATTTCTCTTATATTGATGGTGGTGGTGGTGGAGAGCAAGGTTATTGAGGGTCTCATCTCCTCCAGCCAGGCCTGTACATCCATTTTTATCTGAGAAACCCAGGACATTTCCGTTTTTTTGAGTTGAGCACTTGACTTGGGTTCTCAACTGATCACAGGTACTCCACGGATGGTTGTCCCCTGGTCCCTTAGAAAAACATCTTCTGTGAGACATTTCTCAAAACCTCTGGCTCAGTGGCTGAGCCACTCATTACCTTGTGGGCAGGCTGAGCACTAATGGCTTGTTGGTGAGGCTGGCCTCACTGACCCAGGGCACCTTGTCAAATTTTGGAACAGAAGCCTAAAGAGAAAGGGAAAGAGATCATTTTACAGAGTCTGCCACACTTGACCACTGCTGCCATTATTACCACCAAAGTGAGGTGAGAGCAGCCACAGAGCAGTCAATACGTTACAAGACATTTTTATATTTGACTCTTTTAACTGTGCCATAAAATACCCAAGAGCACAAAAGTGTCTCAAAGCTCAGATAGTGTGAACTGCTGAGTTCCACAGCTAGTAAGTGGGCACCTATTTTCTGACTCCCATGTTCCAGTATATCTCTTGCTTCTTTATTACTTCCATCTGTTTATACTTCCTGTCATATTTCCATGAATTTGGCTGGATACTAGCAACCTCTATCCCAAGCTTCTGGCTATGTTTTTGCAGCCAGGGCCCTCTACTCTCATTCCTTCTAGGAGGCAAATTCAGGAAAGAAGGAAGCTTTAAAGCCATAGACAGCTGGCATTTTTATTGTTTCTGTTTTTGTTTTTGTTTTGTTTGTTTGCAGTACTGGGGGGTTGAACCCAAGGCCTCAGTGGCAAGTGGTCCACTACTGACCTGCAACATCAGCCCCCCATTAAGTTTTGCAGGCTGCCTCTGGCCTGGAACCAGCGATCCTCCTGCCTCAGCCTTCCCGAGTAGATGGGATGACAGGAGTGTGCCACGGCACCTAGCTGACAACTGGGTATTGTTTTTATCTCAGTCCACCCACTTCCCAGCTGCCTGGCTTTGGACAAATTACAACCTTTCTAATGGCATCGTCACACTAAAGGTCAATGTACAAGAAAGCTAACTTCATGAAAGCCAGGATTTTCCTGTGTAGTTCTATAGTGTATCCTCAAGACCAGAACTAGGGCTCTGCATCTGTAAGTACGAGGTGTCTATAGAAAGAATGCATGGAGGAATTGAAGTCCCTAGTGGAGGTCCCGACTTAATAATAGGAGCTCTTTGACGGCGGCTGTTATCAAGTCTTCCACCAGCCCGGCCTCCACTCCTATCTTTTCGCGCCTTATTCCGCCCTTCGGATGGCATATCTTCCCCTTGGTGATTTCCTCAGGCTTGGAGAGGTAGGATGGGAGCAGGTTTCCCGGAGAGGAGCAGTCACAAGGGGGCAGCAGCGACCGCGCGGTGTCCCCAGGAGGCAGAGGGCGTTCTGGCTGCGGAGCTGTGCGGGACCCGGAAGTACTCGTCCACAGTCGCAACGCCCCGCATCCCCGGATGGAGAAAGAGGTGGGCGGCCTCCTTGGGCCAGCTGCACATCTGTGGGAACTCGCGGCAGGTGGGTTCTGGGTGGGCGTTAGAGTTTCCGGGCCTCTTCCTCCGCCATCTCCACAGGCCCAAGGCTGGGTGAGGGCTGGTGGCGGCGGCGGCGGGGGGGGGGCGGGAGAGTGAGTGCGGCGCCTTAGGGAACCCCCTGCCCTACCCAGCCCAGCCTGTTTCCGACCTCGCGGGCGAGCGTTGCCCCTTTCTAGCGCCGCGGACCTCTCAGCCCTAAGAGGCTCCCGGGGTGTCTGGATCGCGGAGCGAAGTCTGTCATGGTCTCCGTGGAAGAAATAAGGTCGGGCAGTAAGAACCCTTTTCTCAGATTTGCTGGGTGACCTAGGTGTTTCTGAATCTTGTTAAGTGCTGTCAAGTCCGACTCATAACGACCCAATGCACAACAGGACAGAACAGCGACACCGTGCCATGCCCAGCACTGTCAGTGCCTCTCTGCCAGTCATAGGATTTTCAGTGGCTGATTGTTTCAGGATTGTTTCGGGAGTGAGTTGCCAGGTCCTTTTCCCTAGCCCGCAGCACCTGGTATTCCTGGCGGTCTCCCATCAGAAGACTAATCAAGCTGACCCTGCTCAGCTTCCCACATCAGGCGGGGTCGGATGCCAGGGCGCTGTAGCTGCAGACATCTGACTCTTAGTATTCCTTTTATGAAAAAGAAATGATTATCGTCTTTGGCTCTCAGGAGAGTTTCGCTGTTTTAAGTAGGATGGTATAGCTCTTTAAGGATGGCCCAGTTAATGTATGAAGAATATTTCGTTTGAGTCCTTGGTTTTGGCTGAATAACCTCTAGAACTCATACCTTCCTGGATCGTACAGTTTACTGTTGTCAGACCGGTAACTTAACAAAACAAAACAAAACCCAGATGCCTTTGAGAACCCAGTATAAATTACGGATTTTGTCCCTGTAAGCTTGCATAAATTGAATGTATGGGTGGGCAGTGGCACATACCTCAGGTATGTGAACCCTTGAATTGAGACTGGCTTCTTGTTGGGTGTAGTGGAGTCTCATCTAACTCAGCTACCCTATGTAGACCAGAAGGAAGTACTACCCAACACTGTTCTGTGCACATGATCTTTTTTTGTGTTTGAGCCCATTGTTGCAGCTACTGTTTATTCTCATTGTGAGTTGTGCCACATCAGCAAAAGGAGGTCCCAGGAGCTTTACTCCATTCCCATCATTAAGGTCAACTACTCTGAAGAGCCAACTCTTCCCCAGTCGTTTCTTGTATGTTTTCCAGCCTGGGGGGCTCATTTTCTGGCACTATATTTAACAGTGCTTCTCTACTATTTATAGCATCTTCAATGGTTAATTGTTTTGGGAGTGGGCTTTTGGGTCCTCCCTAGTCTGTTTTTTTTTTTTTTTTTTTTTTTTTTTTTTTTTTTTTTTTTTTTTTTTTTTTTTTTTTTTTTTTTTTTTTGTTGTTGTTGTTTGTGGTACTGGGGTTTGAACCCACAGCCTCATGCTTGCATGTTTTGCAAGTGCTGGACCACTGAGCTGCATCCTCAGCCTTTTTTTTTTTTTTTTTAACTTTTTGGAGACAGGGTCTTGCTAAATTACAGACTGCCTCTGGTCTCGAACTTGCGATTCTCTTGCCTCTGACTCCTGAGCTGCTAGGATTACAGGCTTGCACCACCACGTCTGGCTTTCCCTAGTCTGAATTCGTCTGGAAGCTCAGTTGAAACCTGTCCACTATAAGTGGCCCTGCTGGTATCTGAGATACTGGTGGCATAGCTTTCAGCATCACAGCCCCTCCCAAGCCCCAACAGCATGACAAGCTGACAGACAGGTTGGGGAAGACTGGCTTAGAGAGAGATAATGGTGGGAGGCCTCATGCTCTGAAATCAGACTTTGGTTTCAGTCCTGGCTCCACCATTTACCACTGTTACCCTGGGCCAAAAATACCTGAGCAATTTGAATCTTAGCTGTTTTACTGCAGTGAGACTAATAACAATTTGCAAAGTTGTGAAGATTAAATGAATGAAGATAATAAGGCACTTAGCACATAGTAGACACTGAATCAGTGATAATGAATAGATACTAATTACTATTTGAGGGATTATAGCTTAAAATCTGATATACAGTTTTAATGTCCCAAATTATAAGAAGGCCCACCACATGTGTTTTTTTAGACTTAGTGAACCAAGTTGGTTTGATTTCAACTCAGCCCTACCCTTGACCTTTCAGAGTTTTTGGGTATTCACACATCTGTCTTTTTCTAGGAACTTCGCTGTGTTTTCCTACCTCAGAGAACAAATTCATCTATTGAAGGCCTAGCCTGGATTGCTACCTTTGTAAACAAGAAAAGGCTGGTAGAGTATCAGCATGGAATTTCCAGACACGTGTTATTTCGAAACTTCATAGAGACCCAGAACCACATGGATTTCTTGGAGGGAGACAGACCTGGCCTGAATGTGAGGGAGAGAATAAGATAATGTGCACACAACCTGGGACTAACAACAAGGAGGTCAAGTGGCAGAAGGTCTTATATGAGCGTCAGCCCTTTCCTGACAACTATGTGGACCGGCGGTTCTTGGAGGAACTCCAGAAAAACATCTATGCCCGGAAATACCAGTACTGGGCGGTGGTATTTGAGTCCAGTGTGGTGATACAGCAGCTGTGCAGTGTGTGCGTTTTTGTAGTTATCTGGTGGTACATGGATGAGGGTCTCTTGGCGCCCCACTGGCTCTTTGGGGCGGGCCTGGCATCCTCGTTGGTTGGGTATGTTTTGTTTGATTTCATCGATGGGGGTGATGGCCGCAAGAAGAGTGGGCGGACCCGGTGGGCTGACCTGAAGAGCACCCTTGTCTTTATTACTTTCACGTACGGGTTTTCTCCAGTGCTGAAGACCCTCACCGAGTCTGTGAGCACGGACACAATCTATGCCATGTCGGTCTTCATGCTGTTGGGCCACCTCATCTTCTTCGACTATGGAGCCAATGCTGCCATTGTATCCAGCACGCTGTCCTTGAACATGGCCATCTTCGCTTCCGTCTGCCTGGCTTCGCGTCTGCCCCGGTCCCTGCATGCCTTCATCATGGTGACATTTGCCATCCAGATTTTTGCCCTGTGGCCCATGTTGCAGAAGAAACTGAAGGCCTGCACCCCGCGCAGCTACGTGGGAGTCACGCTGCTCTTTGCCTTTTCTGCCCTGGGAGGCTTGCTGTCCATTAGCGGCGTGGGTGCCATACTCTTTGCCCTTCTGCTGGTCTCCATCTCGTGCCTCTGCCCTTACTACCTCATCCGCCTGCAGCTCTTTAAGGAAAACATCCATGGGCCTTGGGATGAAGCGGAAATCAAAGAAGATCTGTCCAGGTTCCTCAGCTAAGGGAGGGACCTCTGTTACATCAAGATAAGCCCACAGACCCGCATCCTACCCAGTATGATGTTTGAAGGCAGAGTTCCATCTTTGAAGAGACAGGCCAGTGTGGATGAGAAAAACAGCGCAAAAGGAAAAGCTAACCACAGGCTAGATCGGTGAAGGTGCTGGTCCTTTCTGTCACTTCCTGGATGAAGAAGCTTTCTGGCACCCTCTTAAATTACTGCCTCCCATTTTATTCGTTGTAATAATGAAGTGATGTGGTTTCTATTTATTAAAGAAAAATAACAACACATCCACCCGCTTGTCTCCTGGTTTTTCTGAAGCCAGAAGGGGCATCAAGAGTGACAAGAAAATAAGTTGCATGTGTTTGTGTGTAGGAAGTGTTTCTCTTTGGCTTTTCAGAGCTGGGTGCAGGCTGTCTTGTCTGTCTAGACCTCAAACCCTAGAACCCAAGATGGTGTGTCCAGTGTTGTTGCCAAAGACTACAGAAGTGGTCACTTAACCTCACCTCAGAGTTTCTTTGCAGTTCTGTTTTTTGGAGGGATAGGACTGGGGAGTTGAACCAAGGGTCTGGTCAATGCTAGGCAAGTGCTCTACCACTGAATCACATTCCAAGCCCCATCCTTTTAAATTTTATTTATTTATTTTTGAGACAGGGTCTTGCTAAGTTGTACAGACTCACTCTGGCCTGTCACTCATGATCCTCCTGCCTCGGCCTCCAGAGTTGCTGGGATTACAGGCCTGTGCCATGGTGCCCAGAATCTTGGTTTTTAGTAAAACGTGTACACAACTAATAAAGGAACATGGTGTCATACAAGTGAAATGTTAAGAGAATTCAGAGAGGCTGCAGGTCAGATTCATCTGGAGTAACTGGGAAATACTTAGGAGAGGAGATGGAATCTTGGAGGATAGGTGGGATTTACGTGGATAGATGGTTCTAGGGCGAGCAGTCAGATCCATAAAGTTATTGAGTATGTGATGGATGGAACAAAGCTGTGGAAATGGAGAAAGCCAGCCTTGTCCAACAAGGGCGACAGCCTTTGCCTCCATGGATTGTTTCTGCTCAGAGTGTGGGCCTCATTTCACCCTTTCAGAATTCCAAATAACATTGCAAATGAAAGATCAAGCTGTGAATCTCATTTTTAATATGAAATCTGATTTGTAAATTTTGTCTCAAGTTTATACTAATGAACTCACAGAACACTTGCAGGTAAAATGTATTACTTTGGCACATCTATTTTCTTTTTACTTATTTATTTATTTTTGGTTGTACTCAGGAAATTGAACCCAGGGCCTTGCACATACTTTGCAGTGCAGGTACTCTACCACTGGGCTATAACCCTCAGCCCATTTTTTATTTTTATTTTTATTTTGAGACAGGGTCTTGCCAAGTTAGGCAGGCTGCCTCTGGCTTGAACCTGTGATCTTCCTGCCTTTGCCTCTGAGTCACTGGATTACAGGTGTGTGGCACTGTGCTGGCTATCTTTTTCTTTCCCTTGCTCCCTACCTTCCTCCCTTCCTTTCTCTCTTTTTCCCTCCCTCCTTTCCTTCCTTCCTTCCTTCCTTCCTTCCTTCCTTCCTCTCTCTCTCTCTTTCCTTTTTGTTTTCTTTCTTTCTTTCTTTTTTTTTTTTGCCGCATCTGTTTTTAGCACAAGCACAAAGATGGGAAAGTATCAATAGGGGTTTAGTGTTATAGTGCTTTGGGGGGAAAAATACTGGGAAAAAGAATAAAAGGCCTGAGTAGTCATTCAGGTCTTAGTATTCAAAATTTGGGTTCTGTGTTGCAGGCAATAAACAATCCAACTTGACTAAGGTGGAGGTAGATTAACAAATCTGGAGCTAGGTACTTAATTGCTCTGTGTCTCAGGTTTTTGTCTGTAAAGTGCATGTAAAGTGCCTCTAGAATTGTGGCAAGTAAAGCTACATACAAAATATTTTGAAGAATGCCTAATACAAAGAATGGTGTTAGAGTGAAGCATCCCTAGTCCAAAAATCCAAAATCCACACAATGCTTCAAAACCTGAACCTTCTTGAGCATGAATGTTGTGCCACAAGTGGAAAATCCTACAGCACAAAACTCTTTCAGATGCAAAATTAATTAAAATATGTCATAAAACTACCTTCAGAGCATGTAGAAGATGTGTATGAAATGAAGGAATTTCATGTTCAAGCATGGGTTCCTTACCCAAAGATATCTTATGTATATGGAATGATCCCCAAATTCAAAACATTTCCAGTCCCAAGCATTCTGAATAAGGAACATTCGACCAGTGTTATTAAGTTAACATGTAGGGAAATGTGGAGAAAGCAAAAGTACAAAATGCATTGAGTACCTCCCAGAGTAGTTGCTTCCTACTGTGCAAGTTTGGGGAAAGTTCCTGAAGTAGCCCCTGATCATTAGAAATTAATTTCAAATCAGAAAGTTCATCAGAGGAATAGTATCCTAAGAAGAAATGTTTTAATTTTTCTGAACATAGATTTCTCATAAATGTCTTGAGTAGGACTTCGAACTACTTTCTTCAGCTCTATTATCTGTTATTGTTTCTCTAATATTTATTTGGATAGATGAATATTGTGTTTCATGATTAAAATGGGTCATTTTCCCTAAGGTCCATTACACTGCTTTCATAACTCGAGGACACTGACGGATGAGGAGAGAAAGTACTGAGATGCCTGTGGAGCCCAAAGCATCTGTACACTGCCTGTGTTGAGTTGACCACCTCATTCCTGGAAAGGGGCTGGAATTGGCTCATGATTATTCTGTAGTCCACATCAGACGATGGTGCTCGAAGTTAGCAAAGAGCCACGTAGAATTATGGTTCTCTTTATGTTTTCATACATTTGCCTTATTTGAATAAGTTTCCATTTGTCAACTTCACATGGCAACAGCACTCGTGGTGAGCAGAAAGTGGACGAAAGCTATGTCTGAGGGGTGCTGTGTGTCTTGACAGAAACAGGCACTCTCTGACACCCATCATTAAAGCCACAGGCTACGAGGCAGCGGCGGCTGAAGCTCTACAAAAGCAAAATCAGACTAAACCCTGAAGCTCTTCCAGAAGGGAATCGTTTCCAGTCAAGGTCAAGCCAGCTGCAGGCTGCCTGGAAACCCTTGAGAAACACCTGCAGCCCATTACCCAACACTGACCAATAAACCGACTCTCGCTGCCTGCCCATTCCCCTCTTGCAGGGTACTGATTCGTTTTTTCTTTTCTCCTCTGTCCTGAGCACTGGTGAACTCTTACCACCTGCAACCTCAGCCATACTGCAACACACAACAAAGTTCTGTAAATCTGAACCACTTTCAAGAGCAGTGGGATGAATGAAAGCATCTGTGCGGTCATTTTTAGCTCTTCCCTGTCACGCTGTATAGTATTTGGAGTCACTCAGTGCCTGGTCTTACCTGATCTGGTGGTAGTAGAAGTTCATTGTAGGGGTTGTGGGGGATGGAGGGTTGTGGGGTATGTGTGAGAATGAGGGCAGAGACAGGGTAGCAGACTCAATTTGGATAGAAAATGGTAGCTGTGGGGGGAAGGATATCCCAAGTAGCATCCCGAGTGACTGGTGTACATGTCAAAGGGCACAGGACCTGATGCATCCTGACATTGGCGAGAGGCTGTAGTCTCAGGGACTGATGAATACTTTGCCTTATTGTAACCTGCAGTCAGTGGCAAATTAAGGGGCTTTGGAAAGGAATACACACACACACACACACACACACACACACATATATTCATAAAGCCTTAATCCATGGTGTATAGAAGTGAAGCGTAGGTAAGTGTGAGAACTGGCAGCGGTGTTGAGGCTGGACATGGAGAGCTCTTGTGGCAATAAAAGTGAGAAGTGAGGGTCTAGATGGAGGGTGACAGCAGTGGCCTGGGGATGAGTGGCCTGATGAGAGGCTGTCAGAGAACTGGGTAACCTCATGGAGGGGAAGAAGATGGAGGATGACCGTGGTGCCTCTCAGTTGAGTGGACTCATGTGTCCCTTCACTGTGCCATGTGTAACTAGAGAGAACAGGGGTGGAGTAAATAGAATGGGACAGGGTAAGTTTGAGGCGTTTGAGGTGTCACATCCAGGTTGAGGTGTTCCGTATGCAGTAGGCGGAGGACATTGGCTCAAATTCTGAACACCGTCTAGAAGGGCACTGAGGTAACAGAACCCAGTGCGTCTGCACTTGGAAGTCTGTGCAGAATTGCTTGCCCCCAAATGAGGTTATCATGGAATTAGAGATGGGTCACACAAGGATAATTAAAATAATCCAAATGATAGATATCAAAGGGACAGGAGCCATATGAAAAATGGAGAAAAGAACACAGCCTAGGAGGAAGAGCTCAAAGGAGACATAATCATCACCTGTAGAATTACTAAGGATAGGATTCCAGGTGTAGCTCCCTTGGTCCAGCACTTGCCTAACATGCATTAGAACCCTGGTTTGATTCCCAGCACTGAAAAGCAAATGTTGATTTGTTCATCAGATTGTGACTTATAGGCAGGGACTCTGAAAATTGAGCAGGGAAGTTTAGGTCAAATGAAACCAAAATTTTATGCATTTCCTGCATGCAGCTCCAAGAAATTGTATAGGCCAGAAAGATAAACAGATTCTAAAAGGTTTAGGAAAAACTGCAAATAGAAAACCATAAATGTTTGTTAAGAAAATGTTAAGAAATCCTGAGCCCTTAGGTGCTGCTCCTAGGATGATGAGACTCACCTGTGGCATGCTTCATTGCATTACCACAGGCACAGGAATTCATACCTAGAAAATGGTCGCTATGCCCTGGGAGGGCTGTTGCTAGGAACATTACTTATCACTTAAACTCAGTGATGTAGTCAGTCTTTTAAGTTTAAGCCACACCGAAAGGGTGCAAGTAGAATGTTAATGACTTAGATTCTAAGTAATATTATGGTGTGTGTGGTTGTGGGGGAAAGGGTGAGGAGGAGAGGTTAGAGTAGCATTGTGATCAAATCTCAACCTGTCCAATGCTTGTGGAGGAAGCCATCTGCCCTCTTCCCTCTTCACCCCTTTCCTCCCAGCTCTGCTTCTTGTCAGCTCTAAGTTGTAGGGAAGGCTGGAGAGTGGTTTTGCAAGTGAGAGCGAGGAGAGGGGACTGGGGCGGCAGCCTTGCCCATCTGTCCCACATGGCACTGTTACGGTCTGGGTCTTAACTGACCTGCAAAGGCACATATGCTAAATGTGTGGTCCTACAGGGGCATGGTGGGTTCTAGTGTAAGGAAATTAGGGAAGGGCATATGGGGACCCATTGCGATTCTCTCTCCCTCCTCCTTCCTGGCTGAACAAAAGGGAGGAGTTTTGCTTCACTGAATGCTCTCTGCCCCCATGGGCTGCTGCATCACAGGCTTGAAAACCACAGAGCCAACCAGCCATGGACTGAAACCTCCCAAACTGTGAGTCAAAATAAACCTCTCCTCCTCTCAGTTAATTGTCTCGGGTATTTTCTCAGCAGTGGGACGCTAACACAGGTGCCCAGGATTGAAGCTGGGGCGAAGGGATCAAGGGAAGGCAGAGCCACAGGACCGGAGTGAAGGTTAGTTTGTGTTGTGATGCTGCGGATGGATGTGGCATATGGCCACATGAATGCGGGTTCTGGATGGAGATCATATTGGTGTCAGTGTGATGCCTGGACGCGTATGTCAGTACTTTATAAGTGTTTGAGAAAGGCTTTGGGTTTAAAAGTTCATACTGAACATACACAAGGATGCATATGGAGCTGTGGTGAATATCTCTCATGCCAAAGAAAGCCAGAGAAAGAAAACAAGTCAGCAGAGGGCATCAGTTGCACAATTATACAATATCTGAAACCCATTGAATTCAGGGAGGTAGGTCAGGAACACAGTGCCATCTTGTGGAAATTATTAATATTCCTTTTTATAATGACATTCAGTAAGTCTTGAAATTCTTGCTCAATTGAGGTTTGGAAAATAACTATCCTGGCTGAGGTCTCCATAAACCTAGGAAGCAAACAGAACACTGGGGCTTGATAAATAATAGTACCTACATTTTAGAGCACTTACTATGTACCAGGTGCTGTGCCATGCACTTTGTGTATACATTATCTTTTTTCCTTCTTATAACAGTTCTGTAAGAGGTATTATATCCGTTTTGCAGTGGAGGACACTGAGACCAGAGTGGCTCAGGAACTTGTCTAAGCCAATATGAACAGGTTGGTTTGGTACTTTGTTTTTGTGACATCTGAATTGCTTCAAGGAAGGGTTAAAGGCCAACTGGTAGGCAGTTGTTTTTAACCTGTGACAAATCCCTGATCATCCCCTTTATCCTTTATTCTCTTCCCCCTACATCCAACAAAATACTTAATGTCTACCTAGGCCTATCTCTATGAGCTTTCTACCATTTGTGTTTTATGATGTTTGACCTCAGGAATTTATTCATTCAACAAATATTTACTGATCACATACTGCGTGACAAGTATTGTTCTTTGTGTTGTTGTTGTCAGGTGCCATCAAGTCAGGTCCAACTCATGGCAACCCTTATAGGGTTTTCAGTGGCTGATGGTTTCAGGATTATTTCAGAGAGTGGATTGCCACCTCTTTCTCCTGTTTTTTTGATGCTGGGGATCAAACCCGGGTCCTCAGACATTGCAGAAAACCCTAGCCCATTGTTCTGTGTACTTGGGATATATCTATGAATAAAAAGGTTAAAGGCCCTTGACCTAGTAGAGGTTATATTCTAGCAGGAGGTGGTAGATAATCAATGTAAATGGAAGACAATAAATGCTAAGAAAGAGAGAGAAAGAGAAAAGAAAGAAAGAAAGAGGCATTGTGTTAAATAAAGGAGTCAGGGCAGGTCTCATGGAAAAGGCAATATTTAACCAAAGATTTGAAGGAGGTGAGGGAATAGTACAGATTTCTTGGGGAATAGCTTTCTAGGCAGAGGGAAGAGCAGCTGCAAAGGCCCTAGAGAGGCCCTAGCAAGGAGTGCCTGGTGTGGGGTGAGCAAGGAGAATGAAGGCTGAGGTCTGAGGAGCCTTTGGGGGATAGATTATGTATGACATTGCAGCTTATTGAAAGGACTTTGGCTTTACATTGAGGTGGGATCTGGTAGAGGGTTGTGGAGACAAAGAGACATGATTTAACCTAAATTTGAAAGCTTCATTGTGGTTATTCTGGGGCAAGAGTGGATGCAGGGAGAAGCATTAAAAGGCTCTTTCAATCATCCAAGCAAGAGATGATGATGAAACACCATGACAGAGAAGTGGTGAAAAGTGGTTGAACATAATTTGGACATAATTTAGAAGTCAAGTCAACAGGGATTCTTGGTATATTAGATGTAGGGTATGAAAAAAAAAAGAGTTATACATTAGGAGTTTTGTCCTGAGTGGGTTGAAAGGTGGATAGGCCATCAACTGAGATAAGAGCAGAAAGAACGTAAGTGGAGATTTGGGGAGGAAGATCAGGAGTACAAGATGAGGTATGTAGGGTCTGAAATGTCCAGTAGATGCCCAGATGGAAATGTTGAGTGGGGAGCAGTAGGTAGGCATTTGGAGTTTAAGAGGGATCTGTGAAATGAAGATATAAATTTAAAATTCATTGGTAATGTAATGCCACGAAACTAGATGAGATCACCAAGAAAATGAGTCTAGATAAAAACAGAAGGCGAGAACCAAGACCTGTAAAGTCAAAAGGTTGGCTGAGAAGAACAAACACACAGATTCTGAGAGCAGAACCGCTGAAGAGAAAAATCAAGAATTTGGTGTCCTAGAGTCAAGTCCAGAGTGTGACTCCAGAGGGGAAGGGTGACCCACTGCGATCCATCATGATGTAAGTCAAAGCAAGGGTTGAACAAAGAGGAGGTCATTGGTATCCTTGGAAAGAGCAGGGGTTGGGTGCAGTGGTGGGAATAACATCTATTTGGAGTAGTTTTAAGAGAGAATAGAAGAGGAATTTGAGCAGGAAGTACAGACCACTTGCTGGAAGTTTGGCTTCAAAGGGGAGCTAGGAAATAGTACAAAAAATGAAAGGGAATGTGAAGGCAAAACCCGAGAGCATGTTTGTGTGTGGACTGGGATGAAACAATAGAGTAACAGTTGATGGTGTGAGAGAGGAAAGAGCTGCGGGGGTAATATTCCTTGAGTAGGAGAGAGGAGACAGGATCTAGCGCATAAGTGGAAGGATGGAGGCTGGGGAAGTTGATCTACGGCAACACACGGGAAGGCAGAGCATGTGGACACAGGTTTGCATGTGGGTGATGGTGTGATGAGATTCTCTGGAGGTTTTCTGATGGCTTCAATTGTCTCAGGGGACTTGGAGGCAAGGAGTCAGGTGAAGATGGTGAAGGAGGAGGGCTGGGGAGTGAGGAGAGAGGGTGTAAAAACTGCTCAGCACAGGGAGAGGGAATGGCTAGGGATGCCTAATATAATTACCCCTAGTGTCCAAGGCAAACTTGAGGATGGTGGTGATGGATGCAAGATGAAACCAGTCTGCCTGTTGTGTTGTTGTGCTCTGCAGGCCATGTGCAGTTAGTTACATAGTGAAAACCAGAGTAGGTAGAGCGCTGGATTTACCCAGAGAGGTGCATTTATTAAATTCAGGGACGGACCAAGGGGGAAGTTACATCCTCTTGGGCAAGATTAGAAGGATTGACTACGGAATTTAAGCTGGGTGGAGAGAGTAAACCTCAGGATGGGATGAAGGACAGTGGAAAGGTCAATGGATCAAAGGTCCAAGGGGTTAGAAAACTACAAGTAGGCTGGAAAGGTAGGAAGTGGAAGTTGAGAAGTGAATAAAAACAAGGCCGACATTTTGGGAGTAAGTGGCTGAGGTAGGGTAGAGGGCAAGATTACTCAGTGATGTTGAGAGGCAGAATGGGTGGATTGCAAGTATATGAAAACACCCATGAATTCAGACAGGCATAGCCCCAGAGTGGGCAATAGAGACAGGGCTCACATCCTGGGGAAACAGGGGAGAACCGGTTGGGGTGGCAGTGGGAGGCCCCATCAGATATCGTGAACGATGATTTGATGCCAGGAGGCAGAAAGCTCAGTGTCCTGGGGAGGAGGAAGGAAGCATGGTCAGAAAAAAATGTGGAAAATAAAGACACCAGGTCCCAGTGCAGCTGTGTGAGCGTTGTGAGGGACATGTGGCCTCCTTTGGAGGAGGCAGCGGGAGAGAAGTGCTCTGGGAGAAAATCCAGGTAGAGCGAGGTAACAAAGTGCTCATCCCAGAAGACAGGTTAAAGAGGCAGGGAATTCACTGGGCCCAGGGAACTGAGTTAGACAGGGCTCAGGGGAAGGGTTTGGAAGCTTGGGATAGGGGTACAGAGATTAGCGTGGAAGGCCACCTACAAGTCTAGGGGCTGTGAAATAGCTAACACAGGCTGGGAGAGAGGACCACTGATATAAAAAGTCGCAGTAAGTTCAAGGCCAAGCCCCGTGGGGAGGGAGGGTGGATGTTGGGCCTCCTGTCCACCTTGAGGAAGGAGCCCTGTCTGAGGATAGGCTTCCTCCCAGCAGTGGGAAGATGCCGTGATGGCTCCATAATGGGACTGAAGAACGCTACCACCTCCTCCTCCCCCTCCCTATGAATGCTTGGAGCTCACTAACAATTGAAAATGTTTACTTGAAGTGTTACAATGCTTGTTTAAAGTTCCTGTATAATTAAGTCTGCTCAAGTTTCAATTTCCTGACCTGGGTGGGGGGGTTCTTTGAAGAGGAAGGACAGTTGAAACTTAGTTTCCTTGTGCCTTCCTGCCACCCCTCAAACTGTATAAAAACCCCAAGCCCCTCTCTTTCCTGGTGGCCTTCCCTCTCTTGCTAGGGAGATTCTATGGAGGGTTGACCCCAGCACTGGAAATAAAGCGTCATGTTTATTGCATCGATCAGTGACTCGGTTTCTCTCTGGGGCCTCTCTCCTCGAAGATCCTAATTTGGGGTCCTACATTTGGGGGCTCAGCTGGGATGAGAGACCCCCGAGAGAACCCAAAACTCAACCCGGATCAGAGGCCTCTTGTTAAACTCTGTGACGGACGACTCTGTGAGTAACCTGTCTTGTTTACTTTTGTTTCTGTGTCTGTAGTTGCGGTGGTGACCAGTTAACAGCGGGCAGACGTGCCACATTGCTGTGGTCGCGGGGATCCTGGAGGATGCTCTGGAATCCTCTTCTGGAGGGGGGCTCGAAGCCCTCCTCATCTGAACGCCCCCCGTAGCGGGGACTCAGCCAAGTGCTTCTCTGTTATATCTGGTGAAATTTAAGAGAGTATGTGTGTCTGTTTGTTTCACTTTCTCTGCTGTTGGGACTTGGATTCTTCGACATGGGACAGACACCCTCTACCTCTCTTTAGAGCCTTGGCTTTCTGTATTAATCTGTAATCAGCCTGCTGCGATCCTGGCTGACATTCTAAGAAACGTCAGGCGGTAGGGCTCGGAAGACTTCCGGACCCACTCTGTAGGGATAATAACCCATCTGTAAATTTGGGGAGATGAGGTGGGTCGCTCCCGCCATGCGACATGAGGCCGTCATCTCACTTTCGGTTTTGTTTGTGCGCACCAAGGAATATTTTGTCTTTGTGCTGCAGCATTTGTTTTGGGAAGAATCCTGAGGGTCAGACATGACATAACCTCGGCCTCCATCCTAACCCGAGATGTCGGGATAGGATTTGGTTTGAATGTTTTGTTCATTATTGTCTTAGTTTGTTATTCAGTGTCTGTCTGTTCTGTGTTAAATCCCTGTGCTTGGTACTGTTTAGCTTTCAGGTCGTCCATAACATCATGGGAACTTCATCATCAAAGCCAGTGACCCCTTTGTCTTGTATGTTGTTTCACTTCTGATTTGCTTTTTCTCCAGACACGGCAGCTGGATTTGGAGTCCATTTTATGCTGAACTTGAAAGCTTCCCTCCATGCCTAGTTCCTCTAAGGTGATATTAAGTACATAAAGTTTAGGTTAAAAGAAAAAAGGTAAAATGGGACAAGTTTCATTTTCAATTTTATGGTATGTGCATCAAGAATTGCTCTGTTCATCTTTTGTGTTTTTGTGATGTTTGTTTCCCTATCTGTATTTTGGACTAGTGCAGGGATTGAGAAGCTGCACTATAGGGAGTCTGCCTGATTTTGGAATATGTGAGCAATGCCGATTAAAGTGAGATCCACCCACAGGAGCCTGGACTAGTCTCCAGCCCTGATGAGTCCTGCCAGTTGAAGACCCTGGGGAAGGCATCCCCTGAGGCAATCCAGGGCCCCAGGCTCAATGACAGGCCCTTCCCCTCATTTGTCTTCTGAATCTCTGAATCTATCTCTGGATCCCTCCTCTTGTTCGTCTTTTGAATCTGTCTCTCTGATGTCTGACTCCCTTCTGGCCAGATTCTCTCTCTTCTTACAAGTCCTTCTTGAAGACTTGTTTTGTGTCTGTTGTAGTCCCTGACCTCAAGACCCCTTTGTCTGCGCAGGTTGGGGCCCTCTTTTTTAGGATGCTGTCCAAGCAGGTCTTGGATAAGGAATTTCAGAGCCTCCTCTGCCATTTAGGGTATCCTCCTTCTGATTGCCTTTTTGGCCAAACTTCTGTAATATGTTTGCCAGAGGACCACTCTGACCCCTGGCATTTTCCTTTCTGTAATAAGGTGAGCTGTCACACCCCCTCAGAGGTCTGACTAATTAGAGACCAGTTATGTTTTTTTGCCTTTGATGGCTGCAAAGCACTAAGCCTGCTGAGTTGTTGATTCACCTTTTTTGTCACCCTGTGACTTTCCCAGTGCAATTCCAGGGTCCATCCCTGGGAGGACTACACTCCGGTGATGTTGAGTCTTTTGTGGGTCTACTCTTATCCTCTGGGAGGTCACTCTTGGAGGCCTTATATAGGTACTAATGATATATACAATGGGAATGTCGGAATCTTCTTTTTCAGAAAAATCCCAAGCTCTTACATGCCTTTTGGAGTCTGTTTTCTTACCCACCAGGCTACTTGGGATGATTGTCAGCAACTCTTACAGGGTCTTTTCAAGTCTGAAGAAAGTGAATAAATCCTGAACAAAACCCAAAAGTTGGTCCTTGGGCCCAATGGTGACACATTGCTGGATGGACAGGCCCAACTCACCCACGTTTTGCCTTCTACCTGCCCCACCTGGGACCCAAATGCCGCTACAGGTAGGCTGAGTCTGAACACCTATCGCCAGCATCTCCTAGCCAGGTTATGAGGGACTGCTAGGAAGCCTATGAATTTGTCCAAGGTAAGCATGATTCAGCAGGGCTCTTCAGTCTCCTGCTGTGTTCCTAGAATGCCTCCTACAAGCATACCTATCTTTTAGCCTATTGATCTGTGTGCAAATGAAAATTGAAGGGCTATGAATTTGGCCTTTGTAGCCTAGTCGGCCCCAGACATTAGAAAAAAGATCCAGAGACTGAAAGGTTTTAAAGGAAAAAATAGGGAGGAACTTACATTGCCTTCTAGGTCTACAATAGCCAGGACTCCCCAGAAGATAAGTGGTCTCTCTCAGCAAAATGGATAGAGGCAGTCCTAAAAATTCCTGCCCCTACCTCAGAGAAGCAAATGAGAGAATTTCTAGGTTCTGTGGGATACTGTTGCCTTTGGATTTTAGGATTGGCTGAGATGGCTAAATCTTTGTATACAGCCACTGCAGGGACACACAAGCCATTAGTCCAAACAGAGGTGGAACTCAAAAGGCATTTGATGACTTAAAACAGCCTCTGACCATGGCCCCTGCACTTGCCCTTCCTGATGTTATTAAGCCCTTTCAGCTTTTCCTGGCTGATAAGCAAAGTATAGCAAAAGGAGTTTTGGTTGAACAGTTGGGCCCATGGAAGAGACCGATTGCTTACTTGCCTAAATGATTGAATCCAGTAGCAGCCTTGCTTACTTGTCTAAATGATTGGATCTGATAGCAGTCGAATGGCCAACGTGTTTACAGACAATGGCAGCTGTGGCCTTCTGATGAAAGAGACTGATAAGCTGACCTTTGGCTAAGATTTAACCTTTGAAGCCCCACATGCAATTGATGGGCTATTTTGAGGGACTCCTAAGAAGTGGCTCTCAAATGCCAGGTTAACCCAATATTGGGCCCTGTTACTAGATCAGCCTTGGTTCCTAGATTCAAAAAGCCATGGTCCTAAACCCAGCCACGTTGCTCCCAGATGATAACCCTACCCAGCAGCTTTATGATTGCTTGGAGATTATTTCAGTCCAGCAGGGACATTGGCCTGATCTAAAGGACGTGCCTCTGCCAGACGCAGAAGAAACTGCCTTCACAGATGGGAGCAGTTTCGTCCTGGATGGAGTTTGCTATGCTGGCACGGCCATGGTAAATCAAGATCTACAGGTAATATGGGCCCAGGCATTGGGACATGAGACTCTGTTCAATGTGCAGAGCTTATAGCTCTCACTCAGGCCCTGCCCCTGACTACAGGAAGGACTGTAAACATCTATATGGATAGTAGATATGCTTTTGCTACTCTCCACGTACATGGGGAAATTTATAAACAAAGAGGTCAATTAACCTCAGGAGGAAAGACTGTCAAAAATAAGAAAGAAATTCTGGGACTTTTAGAGGCTGTTTGACTACCTAAATGAGTGGCAGTTATTCACTGCAAGGGACATCAAAAAGGAGACAAGCTTAGAGGTGAAGGGAGACTGAACAGCAGACTGGGCAGCTAAAGAAGCTGCATTAAAACCAGGGGAACTGAGGAAATGATGCCTTTAATCCCAGTCCCATTTCTCCTAGAAAAACCTAACTATTCAAAGGAAGAGGTTGGAACTTACCAAAATAAAAATTGGACATAAGACTCTAGAGGATGATGAAGACACCCTGATGGGCACTACCTGCTTCCTAAGGCTTTGGGACACACCTTGATTACTCAGATCCATGAAGCCTCTCACCTGGGGATTGCTCAACTAAGTCAGTTTGTCACCACTCACTTGGGACCTCCAGATATGCTTCATGTGCCCACGTAAACACCTCCAGACGAACGTCTGAGCAACAAGGAGTAAGGTACCAGAGTAACCAACTGGGAGACCATTAGGAACTAGACTCTATAGAGATTAAAAGAAGCTGTTATGGTTATAAATATTTACTAGCGTTTATTGACCCTATTCTGGATGGACTGAGGCATTTCCAACTAAGTCTGGGACAGTGCAAATTCTATGTAAAGAAATTAGGAAATAATCCCTTGATTTGGTCTCCCATTGTTTCTGGGGTCTGACAATAGCCAGGCCTTCACGGCCAGCATTTCTAAATTAATTAGTAAAGCTTTAGATATAAATTAAAAACTCCATTACATGTATAGACCACAGAGTTCAGGAGAGATAGAAAGGATAAATAAAACTTTAAAGGAGACTTTGACTAAATTAACCTTGGAGACTGGTGCTAAGTGTCCTGACCTCCTACCTTTTACTCTTATGTGCGCAAGATGCACCCACACATCCCACATGAGGGACCCTGTAAACTCGTTGTCACAGCATAATGATGTTAAACTTAAAGATGTGCAAATGAATTTGTAAAAGCTTAACAAGAAATCTTTCTGAATAATTGTACTATGTTAAAACTACTGTTCTTTTGTTTTCTCACTGTCAGAGGAATCCATGTGAACTGAAGGACACAGAAATCCAGAAAGTTAAGAAAATTTGAGAAAGATTGTGTAGGTATTTGACAGAAAGTAAAAAGCAAGTTTGGAAGAAGGCCTATGTGGAAGTGAGAACTAAGGGATGAGGAAAGTTGTATAGCTGATAAGCCAATGGTAAAAAAAAATGTATTTGCTTGTAACCGAGTTAAAAGCATTCAATGTTGAGATGTTAAATAGGAATCTGGCCAAACATGGACTAATATGTCATATGATGATGGAAAAGAAAGGTATGATGATGGTAAATATGATGATGGTCCTGATTGTAGTAATAGAGAAAGCTGTGGTGATGGTTATAAATCTGATGATGAAAATGATGGATATGATAACAAAAAAATTTTAAAACAAAACAAAAGACTATAGTTCTTAGCAGAGGAGAGAACAAGGGGTTTTCAGGAAAGCTGCAGGTTACTTCGAGACACTCCTCCCAAATGTATTAGAGAAACTGTAAAAATCTGCCACCAAAGAAATGATGATCCACAGTCAGAAAAGTAATTGCAACTTAAACAGGAAACCCTTTTTGTTCAGGACTGTTATAGCCATAGTTTACAAAAATACAGCTATTGATTAATACAATGTAATGTCAATTAAATATACATTCCTGAGGTCTTTTTTCTGTTGTAGCTTTGTCTTTTCCTTCTTCATTACTTTTAAGAAAAACTCTATGGCTCAACTCAGAAAAAGAATACAGGAAAGGCAAACTAGGGATACTGGATGGTAATTGGTCCCCCTGGTTAACGACCCTGATTTCTGCCCTAGTAGGCCCTCTTCTAATTTTATTACTATTATTAACCATTACTCCTTGCATAATTAATAAGTTAATGTCTTTTGTTAAAGAAAGATTTAAAACAGTACAGCTAATGGTATTAAGACAACAATATGAGCCTCTAAAAACCTTTAGAGACGGTCACCTTAAGACAACTAAAATAAATCCTCCAAGATTGGAGTATTCACAAGAAAAAGGGGGGAATGAAGAACGCTACCACCTCCTCCTCCCCCTCCCTATGAATGCTTGGAGCTCACTAACAATTGAAAATGTTTACTTGAAGTGTTACAATGCTTGTTTAAAGTTCCTGTATAATTAAGTCTGCTCAAGTTTCAATTTCCTGACCTGGGTGGGGGGGGGGTTCTT
>VMDO01004613.1:12698-62136 GCA_007922755.1 Pedetes capensis | reverse complement strand
GGTTTCTCTCTGGGGCCTCTCTCCCTGAAGATCCTAATTTGGGGTCCTACAGGACTTCGGCAAATTCTCTGGGTGACTTGCCTTTTCACAAGGGCTCTTTGGGGCCAATGACTGACTGCAAACTTCCAACAGCTGGCAGTGTCAAAGAGGTATCCTAGAAAGCTTCATTCTGGACAAACTGACAGAGCTCAGGTGAGATCCCGGGTTTGACCAGGATCAATGGAAGGTGGGCCCTGAGGAGCACAGCTTCTGACCCCCTGCAGGCTTAGGAGGGGCAGGTTAGGACCAGCTGAAGGCCTATTGGGTCATGCTAGTATAGACCAAGCTAATGCTTTCACCTGCTGTTTTCTTTTGAAACTCACAGGTGCAATCAATGTTGTTTTGCTTGCCCCTGGAAACAAGAGCAATCACAGACCACCTGACCCAAACACCACCTTCCTCCCAGGTTCATCCCTGTGACTAATGGAAGGATGGCCAAGAGGCAGAGTAATTAGGAAGCAGCTGTTTCCCAGCTGCTCTGCATTTGCCCAGCCCCTGGACTTGGCCACGCTCTGGTGCTGGTGCCTCCTTGCGCTCATTGGGCAATGCAGAGGTAGAGGTGCCCCAGGAAGGTGTTCAGAAGAGCAAATGGCCTTTCATGTCAACCACTGGCATCCAGGTTCCCAGGACATCTAGGACCGGCTGTGGCCTTCTGCCCTTGCAGGCTAGCTCTGCGGTTCTTTGACCGTACTGCCGTGGTAGATGATGGAGCAAATTGATTTCACCAGAGCTGAAGTTAAAGCAACTGCGGGCTCTCAGGCCCCATAAAAGCTGGCTCAGAGGCACTGCTCTGTTTTCCCAGGCTTGGCTGGCTTGACGCTCACCACTCAGGATGGCCCTGTGGCCTTGTCCTGGTCCCAAGTCACATTTGGACTCTGGTATGTGAGAACTCTGTGGGCATCCCACTCTTTGTAAATTGCCAAATAAACAGATTTTAAAGGCCCCAGGCAGCTTTTGTGTACGTAGCTGAGAGTATTTATGTCTTTAAATGAGAAAAAGGCCAAAGGAACTGTCCCCTGGCTCTGTCATACTCTATTGCTTGTTGAAATGTACTCTCTGAAAGGAGAAGAAAATATAGCCCTTAAGAGCCTGAAAGATTAGATTTTGATAGTGTTATGTTGTTGTTGTTATCGTTTGGTGCCATGGAGTCAGGTCCAACTCATAGAGACCGAACGTATAATAGAATGAACAGTCTCCGGCACTTTGCCATGTCCGGCACTATTGTCAGTGCTTCTCTGTTATTCATAGGGTTTTCAATGGCAGGTTGTTTCAGGATTGTCAGGTCCTCCTCCCCAGACTGTAGCACCTGGTGTTCCCAGGTGGTCTCCCATCCAAGGACTAACCAGGCTGACCCTGCCTGGCTTCTGAGATCAGGCAAGATTGGATGCCAGGGTGCTATGGTTGCACACTTGATATTGTTACAAGAGTTTCAAAATGATACTTTGTTAGCTGTTTTGAGAAGCAAAACTCTTTTAGTGTTGCCTTAATTACTATCTTTGGCCTTTCTGGGGTTTGCTGAGGCTTTCTTTGAGCTGTTCATGACTCACGTTCAAGAATTTCATGGAAGATGTAAACTGGGGCTAAAAGTTGGACCTGATATGAAACACTGTGAAATTTAATTGAAAACTCACTATGGAAGTAGTTGTGTGTAGTCTTGACTCATCCAGTAGTTGACCATTTACTGATCTTCTTAGTCTGATGCGTTCCCCCTCCCCCCCACGGTACTAGGTTGTTGAACCCAGGGCCTCATGTATGATTTTGTAAGCGTTTTACCACTGAGCTGCACCTCTAGCCCATTTTTTACTTTTTATTTTGAGACAGGGTCTTGCTAAATTTTCTAGACTGCCTCTGGCCTCAAACTCGCAATCCTCCTGCCTCAGCCTCCTGAGGCTGCGATTGCAAGCGTGCACTGCCGCACCAGGCTTAGAGTCTGAGCTTATTGGTTGGTGAGTATTGCAATTTAAAATGGTAACTTATAGCTTTAAGCAACAGCAGAAATAAACGACAGGTGTCACCTATGATAATGGAGGCAGCCAGTATGTTCTTCAACTGGGGAACATTTAACAGTGTATTGTTATAAGCTCAAGTGTTGATTCTAGTAATTATAAAGAGCCACTGAATTTTTTTCAGTGAGTTTCATTTAAAAAACAGATTCATAGTTGTGAAAGTTTACTTCAGAATCACAAATTGAGCTAAAGAATCCATTTTGAGGATTGTTTGTAGCATACTTGATGTTGAGTTATAAAACATGTTGGCAAGCACATTTTTTCAAACTATAGGATAAAGAGCATTGAGGTACATCATGCTCCAAACCTATTAAAATAACCCTGCCTATGAATAACTAGCAGTTACCTCCTCACCTCCTTGTGATAGTTAAATATGAAATGTCCCCCACAGGCTCGTGTACTGGTGGTGTGGTTGCCAGCTAGTGACAAAAATAAAAAGTGACAAGTGGCACGCAGAGGAAGTAGGTCTTTGCGGTGTACTTTAAGATGCACAGTGTCCCCTGCCCCCTCTGTGCTTCCTGGCCACCTTGAGGTGACCAGCCTCTGTCACATGCTGCCACCACCATGATATTCTCCTTCACCTCTGGCCCAAAGCAATGGATCCAGCCCACCATGAACTAAGACCTCTGAAACTGTGAGCCAAAATAAATCCTTCCTCCCTTTCTCTCCAGTATTTGTCACAGCCATGAAAGAGTAATATACTCCCTTTGGCTTTCAACTTCTAGGATGTCTGTTGAAACAGTCCCCAATGTGTATATGGTTCCCAAGGCTTACAGACACACACCCTCAAAAACCCCAGAAGAAAAGAACTGGAAGTTTTCAGTTTTTCCTACCTTTAGTTCTCTTTTTTCCATCTCTTAGATGTTCTGGCTTTTCCTAGTTGTAGACTGGGGAACTGTGGCTCCCCTCCCTATTCCAGTGGAAGATTGCTGCTGAGTGACCTGAATCCAAAGCCTCTTGGTTAGGAGCCAAAATGAGTTAGCCGACTCCTTCACAGCTTTAATACCAATATGTCTGCTTCTCAACCAACAACCAAGTGACTTAGTCTTACATTAGATATTCCATTAGGAATTCAAAGTTGGGTTTTGATTGGCTGAAATGAGTTCTGTGGTTTCTTTGTCAGAAGTCACAATTACTGTGTTCCAGAACATGAGCCTGGGTGGGGGCTATGGATAAGATGGTTGTAGTACTTAAATAGCAGCATCAGCACTGAAATCGGTAACAGTTCTCCCCAGAAAGACCACCAAACCTTTCCCTTATTGTGGCACTATGTTGTAATTGCCTGTAGCCGTAGCCCTGTGGCATCCGATCCCATCAGATCTCGGAAGCTAAGCAGGATCGGGCCTGGTTAGTACTTGGATGGGAGACCACCAGGGAACACCAGGTGCTGTAGGCTTGGGAGAAGGACCTGGCAACCCTCTCCCAAAAATCAATCTGCCACTGAAAACCCTATAAACAGCAGAGAAGCACTGACAATAGTGTTTTACCTGTTGTGCACAGGGTCACTATGAGTAGGATACCGACTCCACGGCACCTAACAACAACATTATTGTAATTGCTTATTTTGCTATTTTCTTAGCTACTTTTATCCTGTCATGTTTCTGGAGCTCCTCGTGGCTAGGAGATTATTACGAGCCCAAGAAATGTTGGATGCATAAAGGAGTGAAAATATGAAGGGATATTATGTTTATTAAAGGAATAATATTTTGGCTCCTTCTGACCATCCTGAGTTGTGGTCAACTCTGAAGAATACTATATCTTTCCAACTCTAGCAAATATAAAGGGCAGAAGTGGAGGTAGGGACAGTAAGTTAATGGAAAATACGTATCAACAAACCTTGCTCTTAGGTGCCATCAAGTCAGGTCTGACCATAGCGACCCTCTGTATAATACATGAAACACTCCCCCACCCTGTGCCATGCCTGGTGCTATTGTCAGTGCTTCTGTCATTCACAGGGTTTTCAATGGCTGATTGTTTTGGGAGTGGGCTGCCAGGTCCTCCCAAGCCTACATCACCCCATATGCCCAGGTGTCTCCCATCCAAGGACTAACCAGGCTCACCCTGCTTAGCTTCTGAGATCTGATGGAATGGGATGCAAGGGGCCTATGGTTGCAGGCTAACAAACCTTGTTGTTGTTGTTAGGTGCAATAGAGTTGGTATCTGACTCATAGCGACCCTGTGTACACTATTGTCAGTGCTTCTCTGCTGCTCATAGGGTTTTCAATAATGGATTGATTTTTGAGAGTGGGTTGCCGGGTCCGTCTCCCAAGCCTACAGCACCTGGTGTACCCAGGCGGTCTCCCATCCAAGTACTAACCAGGCCAGACCCTGCTTAGCTTCTGAGATCTGATGGGATCGGATGCCACAGGGCTACAGCTGCAGGCTAGCAAATGTTAACATAGTTCAATTTTATCCCAGGCTGCTCTCCTCTCCCCCACCCCTTTCTTTTCTCATCTATAAAATGTGAGAGAAGGAACATGCTCAGGCAGGAGACTGAGTAAGGTGATCATTTCATTCTGGTATGACTGGAGTTTCCCTTCCTTATTGTTCAGTAGGTCAATTTAAACTGTATAAAAATAAGTCCAAGGGGCTGGGATTTAGCTCAGTTGGTAGAGTGCTGCTCTGCAGTCTCTGAGGTCCCAAGTTCAATTCCCAGCACCACAAAAAGAGAAGGACCTGGCAACCCACTCCCGAGGCAATCCCGAAATGGTCAGCCATTGAAAATCCTATAAGGGTCGCTATGAGTCAGACATGACACGACGAAGCCTAGCAACAACAACAAAAATAAGCCCATGTTTAATTTAAGACAAAGTACAGTAGCACTAAACACTTAAAATAGGTGGAGAAAACCTCATTGACAAACTTTTTGGCCTGCGGAGGTTGTGTGAAAGAATCTTGGAATAGCATCTGTTGGGATGACAATGGCTTCCAATGAGAACATCATTCAGTAGGAATATTGATTAAGAAAATCAAATGCCTGGGCTGAGGTGAAGGAAAGGACAAAAGGCTGGATGCTGTGCATCATTTTGCATCCACTCAGTCACACTGCAGCCGAAAGCCTTGTTTTGGAGCTTTGAACTGTGTTACCAGTGGCTCTAACTCTTCCTTACCGAACCTGGAATATGGTGGACATGGATGTAACAGGCAATATGAAACTTTTAACCTGAGAGACCAGTTTTGTGTTTTGGAGCGGAGAATTTAGTTCTTTAAAAACCTTTATTGCCGGACCTCATGGCGCACACCTGTAATTGCAAAGACTCAGGAGGGTGAGGCAGGAGGACTTCAAGTTCGAGACCAGAGGCAGTCTAAACAACTTAATGAGAGACTCTGTATCAAAATAGAGCATGACAAGGGGGCAGTGGATGTGGCTCAGTGGTGGAATGCTTGCCTAGCATAGTTGAGGTCCTGGGTTCAGTGTCCTAGTACTTGGGAGAAGGGGGCTAAAAAAATTTATTGTCCAAAGAAAGAGCATTGTTAATGAGGGTCTCCCTTTTAGAATTGGGAGGTCATGCCCCCGTCTTCCTCCTGTTGTCCCTCATCAGGACTTGCCTAGGTCCAATGTAAGTGCGATGCCAGTGAAGTAAATGGCAGTCTGCTCACTCTTGGTGTGTAGCATTCTATTTCCAAAGGCTAAAGTGAGGCATGTTTGTGAGTCATCTCATCTGAGAAAGGCTATGTTTTTATTGGTTGTTTTGATATTCTGAGACAGAGTCTTACTGTGTAGCCCAGGCTGGCCTGGAACTCACAATCCTCCTGCCTCTGCATCCTCCTCCTGATTGCTGGGATTACAGGCGTGCACTACTATGCCAAACGAGAAGGGCTACTTTTAAGTTCAAATTTGTTGTTAGGTGCCATCAAGTATCCAACTCAGAGAGACCCTACATACAACAGGTGAAACACTATTGTCAGTGCTTCTCTGTTATTCACAGGGTTTTCAATGGCAGATTGGTTTTTGGGAGTGGGTTGCTGGGTCCTTCTCCCAAGCCTACAGTATCTGGTGTTACCAGGCAGTCTCTCCCATCCAAGTACTAATCAGGCCCAATCCTGCTTAGCTTCTGAAATCTGACAAGATCAGAAGCCATAGTGCTATCGCTGCAGGCAGCTTCTAATTTAGGCCACGTATATGTTCAAAACAGAAAATTCTCGTTTAAAACTTTTGGGAAGGCCGCCACGAATCTGGTCAGATGTACTGGATTATCTTAATGATAAACATTTTATTTGGATAAATCTTTGGGATACTTAAAAAAAAAAATGACCTGAAAATGTCAGTGTTGGAATTATTTACAGACCAAGGCATAAAAAAGTTTTTTCCTTGAATTTATAGTTTCCATTTCCCTCTTACTTTCCTGACATCATGAAGCCTCTTTTCAAGGCAGCAACATTTCCTTGTCTTATTGTATTTGTATTTTTTACTCCAGATTTGCCAAATAGAATTTGTGAGGTTATGCATTTTAGACTGACAGTTTCCTCCATGATCTTAGGAATTTTATCTCCTATAAGAGTGTTTAGAGTCAGGGCGTGGTGGCACATGCCTGTAATCCCAGCGGCTTGGGAGGCGGAGATAAGAGGATCACAAGTTCGAGACCAGAGGCAGTTTGTGTAATTTAGCGAGACCCTGTCTCAAAAAAGTAAAAAGATGGGCTGAGGGTGCAGCTCAATGGTCCAGCACTTGCAGAGCATGCAAACATGAGGCCCTGAGTTCGACCCCCCAGTACCACACACACACACACACACACACACACACACACACACACACAAAGTGTTTAGAAAAAATAACAGGAAAAAATATTTTGGTGCAATATTAATTACTAATGGGATTGCTGGAAGAAGATTGAAATTGAGCTTTCTGTGTCTTTTCTAGACATCCAGATTGTTTTTTCACTTTTCTGTTGAATAGAAATTTCAGTTGGAGATAGATTATCATTCTCTGCCATAAAGTATTTTAAATCATGCTGGGCATGGTGGTGCACACCTGTAATTGCAGCAATCCCAGCAGGAGGATTGCAAGTTTGAGACCAGAGGCAGTCTGCATAATTTAGTGAGACCCTATCTCAAAAAAAAAAAAAAATGGGTTGGGGGTACAGCTCAGTGGTCCAGGCTCTGGGTTCAACCTCCAGTACCACCAAAAAAAAAAAAAAAAAGGTATTTTAAATCACAATGTTCTAAGAACTTTATTAAGCTCCTTAAAATAACAAATTATGCATTTTTATCTGACCTACTATCAGTTGAAACATTCTTATTTTGAGTCATTTCTTTAGAAAAAGAAACAGAACACATTTAATTTTTTTATATAGAATAAACTTTATTATAGGCATGGATCAAAAATAAGTTTTTTTTTTATGTACATATGACATAGTGCAAATGAGGCTTTTAAATACCATGAATGCATTGTTGGAAACAAAAGAAGGTGAATGATGGGGGTTAGGATGGTCTTCCTGGAACTGCAGGAGGGGGTCGCCTAGTAAAAACAAAGACAAAATAACAAAAAGAAAAACACAGATGCGGAGGAAGAAAACAATGTTTAAGTTACAAAATAAATCCAAATAATAGCATGCAAAAAAATATCCCACAAATGGCAAATTCAAATCAGACAATAAATAAATATCAGGCAGGCATGCAGGGAAAGCGAAAGAACACAGCAAAGTGTGCAGCTGCTAGGGCTTCCCCTGGCTACCAGCAGCACGCTTGGGATGAGCCATTTATGCCCACTCAAAAGTCTTACTGTTTGCACCAGACAGTTGTAAATCCTTGCAACCTTAGTTAGGAGAACCAGGACCAGCACCTGAGCCAAATAACTTTATAATTTGCATATTTGATTCCTATCCCCGTTTCTGTGACTGTGAATTTGCATATTCGATTCCTAGTCCTGTTTCTGTGACACTGAATTATTTCCAAAGATTTAAATGTTGTGAAATCTCTACAGGGAGAGAGGGAATTGATAGAAAAGTATGTCAGATGAAAATTTTTTCTAAAGTGTGGGACATGACAAGGTGTCAAGAGATCAAGGGAGCAATGTCACAGTGCAGAAAGCATCCAGGGTTAATCTCACAGAAGATTTGTCACTAAGAATTTGCGCCAGGTGAATAGTCATGGTGTGTGTGATCGTCCGGAACAAGGCCTCAGGAAGCCAGGAGGGAGGGCTGGTCCTTGGTGACCCCAGGGTTTTTCAGGGTGTCCCTATCTGAGAGCCAGGTGCGAGCGAAATTCCGACATAGTCAGAGTGGGTCCAGGATAAACGATATCTGGTTGGCTGGATTGTTCTCTATACCCTCAGCCTGGCTTGCATCTGGTCACAGACTGTGAAGTCAGGGGACCAGAGTTTCGGTCATCTTGACATCAGCCTCTCTGGTATTTTCCAGGAAGATGATTTGCAGCTAGGGTAGATTCAGTGACCTCTGCACAGCCATGAATAGCTCTGGCGTAGACAATCAGCAGGCCAGACAAAGCTTGCCCACTGATAGCTAGCAGAAATCTACACTTGAATTTCCTCTTTCTATTGGAGGCTGTAAAGAATTCAACATGATGGCAAGCCGGAGAGAACTGTGAGGTTATCTCACACCCTAATGTCAGGGAACTCGACTTTGGCCATTGATCGGGGTGTGCGACAACATCCTCGCTTCCACCTCAATCCTGTATTACGTCAATGAGTGGAACAATGATGTCTATTAGAAAAAAAATCTTTTTTATCATCTGTGAGACAGAGCCAAACTGACAGGGCTTTCTGAGCAGTGATTAAAAAATGATCTTATCTTTTCCTAAAGTCCCAGACCAATTTTTTCCTTCAGTCCAATGTAAGCTGGCTACATGGAGGAGGCCTCCCATCCACTTGCACGATGAAGAACTGGTTATTAGTCCCTAACCTTGCAACTGCAAGGGGCTGGGAGAGGCGTCGACAAGCCTTCAGACTGTGAGATCCAGGTAGTAGGTATCCCTGGTATTTCCCTGAAGAAAGTATAATTAAATTTCTGTCAGGCTGAATGAGATTTATCACCTGCCCAGCAAACAGAAACTATTTTTGAGTTCTAAAGCTACTTCAGAACTCTTTAATTACCTCAGCAGGGTGGGGAGGTGAACCATTAAATTGAACAGCAAGTCCATAGCGCTGAAGGAACATTCTGTGAGCACGTGCCACAACGCTTTACTGCTGGAGCTACTTTGGTGTTCTAATCCAGAAACAGGATCAGAAACTTTGTCTCAAAATATATTTCACTGACAGTGAGAATGTTGGCTTCACGCATCAGGGTGACGTTGATCTCCTTGGCTCCTTTCTTCTTCTTTTCCCTTTTCTTGTATCTGATTTTGCTTTTATCCAAAAAACATTGCTGACAACACGTAGTGGGGCAGAGTGAGTTCTGACATGGCTCTCAGTAGGGTGGGTTTTGCTACTTATTTCCCACAATTTTCTCTGTCATTTACACAGAATCCTTGAAGGCAAGGGCTGAAGGTATTTGGGCTTTGTACATGTAGAGGTACGAAGGTACCTAATGCTGCTGCCTCCAACTTGAAAGATGGAGTACAGTTTGAACCCAGATACTGAACTGCTAACAAATTTCAAAGCTCATCATTCTGGTATTCACCAGAGAGGAAGATCTTCCTATAAGATTATAATTTCAGGTTATATTTTTTTCAAATTTCTTCATAGAGTTGTTTAGCCAAAACGCTAGAGATAGGAAAATCTGATAAGGAGCATGGGGATAATTTTATATATAAAAGACTCAGTTATTAATAAGAATGATCAAATACCCACATACTTTTGGATCTGTCTCAATGCTACAATTTAGTCTGATTACTAACATTCCTCTGGTAAAAGCCTTGGGAAGGTTTTCCTTATAGCGGCTTTTTATTTTTCTGTGAAAAATCTCACAAAAAAATCTCTGCTTGCTTTCTTTGCTCATCATTTAGGTAACTTAATGTACCAGAGCAGAGGGTGAGCCAAAGGCTTGAGAAAGTGAGGAAGAGAAAGGCAACAGGAATAGGTATTTTTCTAAATTCTTTGCTGCTGATCTTTTAGTTTTAAGTCAGCCCAGATCTTTTCCTTCACAATAATCTCACCAGTGTGATGCCATTAATGTAGTGGAGCTCTTTTCTGAGAGAAAGCGAAAGTGAGGGTGCGAGCAAGTGTGGTGTGACGTCCGTTAACACTTGTCCCATGCGCGTCTCTCATCTGCTTCTGTGTCTCCTGATCTGTGGGACCGTCCTTCTGGGGACTCGCACACCAAAGCTCCAGGAGGACAGTCCTACGCTAGGAGCTCCTGTGGCTCTTACACTTGATTTTGCCACCTCTTTTTGTTGGTGATGGTCTGTACTGGGCAGTGGTTAAAAGCACTGGAGTAGTGTTTCCCAAGCCTGTGCCTTGAACACTATAGGTTCTATGAATTCAGTGTTGTTTTGTTTTTGTTTTTGTTTTTGTTTTTTTGTACTGGAGGTTGAATCCAGGTTGAATCAATGCATGCTAGGCTAGTGCTCCACACTGAGGTGCACTGCCAGCCCTTTTTTTTTTTTTTTTTAATTGGGCCTTTCTAAATTGCACAGATTGCCTCTGGCCTTGCACTCGCAATCCTCCTGTCTCAGACTCCCAGGTAGCTGGGATTATAGGCATGTACCATTGTGCCCAGCTGAATAAAGCTTTTATGGTCAGAAAAGTCTGAGAAACTTGTGGTCACCAACCCTGTCCTGGGGATTCACAATGCAATCTGATTTTTTTTCCTCTAGTAAAAAAAGAAATAAAGGAAAAGAAACACTGTTCGCTCATCTTTTCCCAAAGTATATTGATCATTACAGCAGTCTGCCCAATTCTTTTCATAACCAGAAATCTCCTGGTATATGTATGTATGAACCTGTTAAAATCCCAAGGAATGCACTTTGGGAAACTATGAATTAGGTTGTGATTTTAGCCAATATGTCTTGTATGCATTCTAATTGTTAGGTGGCCATAGTGTGGAAGAACACCAAAAAATGATTGGAAATGTGGCAAAGCCAGGGGTGTGTTAAAGAGTGTGGAGGTGGGTTAAGTTTGATTAACTCAAATACCAGATGCATTTCTCAATATGAAATTGAAAGACACTGGCAGAAAAACTAGAATCTTAAAAAAAAAAAAATAGAGCTGAGGTTTATACTGATACCAGAATTGTTTTACAAACACAAATGGAAATCTGCCGAAGAATTATAAAAAGGACCTTTGGTAATTTTACTTAGAAACTATTCTGAATATATTACCATTCTTCAGAATCACTTAGTTAAAACAAAACACAAGTGTACAGCATGATTCTCATCTAGAACCTCTTCCAGTAGGAAGCTGCCTTTGCAGGCACGGGGGCATCACTCATGGGAAATGCACTCATGGGAAATGCATAGATATGGGAAGGAAATTACAGCAGTCTGTCTAATTCTTCTCTTCATAGTGAGCATATCCTGATCACAGAGGGGGAAGAAGCCAACATTCCTCTCCTCGTACCATCAAAATGCAGAAGACAAGAAGGAGCTGCAATCAGGGTATGCCGAAAAGGGATCTACCATCAACACTCTTAGAATAATGGAGTCTTTCTCTATTCTCTGGAAACTCGATTGGAACAAGGATGTGCATAACTACTGAACACTCTTCTTCTTTTTTTTTTATTTTTTCCTTGAGGCTGGATTTCTCTATGTAGCCTAGACTGCCTTCAAACCTGCAAAGCTCGCAGTCCTGCTTCAGCCTCTCAACAGTGGGGATGACACTCGCGTACCACCATACCCAGCACATTCTCTTAGTACTGAGGAAACTGAAAGCAGCAGTGTTTCTCCTTTATGCCCAACAAGCAAACAGTGGAGGCCGATGTTGGGGTCAGGTGCTCAGTTATTTGCAGTAGAAAATTCCTTCTATTGACCTAACATGTGGGCAGAGCATTGCTCCTCCTACATCTCAGAGTTTTCACCAATACTTCCTTTCCAATGGCAAACTGTTGCGGTGCTTCTTTGCAAATGTCAAATCCTACCATCGAGTTGCCTAAATTTTGTGTCCTACAATCTATGCCAACAATTACTTCAAATTAGGGAAAAATGTCTCCCACTCTCCTTCCTTTTCTTTGTCTATCTGTTGTTGTTGTTGTTGTTGTTGTTGTTAGGTGCTGTCGAGTCAGTATCCGACTCATAGCGACCCTCTGTACAACAGGGGAAACACTATTGTCAGTGCTTCTCTGCTGTTCATAGGGTTTTCAATGGCAGATTGGTTTTTGGGAGGGGGTTGCCAGGTCCTTCTCCCAAGCCTACAGCTTCTGGTGTTCCCAGGCGGTCTCCCATCCAGGTACTAACCAGGCCTGACCCTGCTTAGCTTCCGAGATCTGACGGGATCAGATGCCACAGGGCTACAGCTGCAGGCTTGTCTATCTACTTCCTTTAAAAAAATCCTCCTTCCTCAAATTAATAACAGCAATGTGAAATGCTGCCATTCACCACTTTGATTCTGGGCCAATTAAAGCAAAAGAGCTGTAAAATGATTTTTAAAGTCTCAGTTATTGATGAAATGCATCGATATGACTCAAATATATGCAAGAATGAGGATGGGGGTCCTTCAAATGTTATAATTTATTTCAGGTTCAGAAATACAGAGTCATATTTTCACAATAGGTACATGTGACCTTCAAGAATGATACAGCCTTTAGGAATTTGCTTCAAAAAGTCCATTCACAGAGTGCATATATCAGCAGTAAGAAACACCCAAAGTGCCAAGATAATGGTGGAAAGTGTTCTGGCTCATAGTAATTACAGAAGCATCAGAGAAGATAAGATTTCAATTTTGTATACTCCATCTTCATAAAAAAAAGTAAAAAATTTCAGAAAAAGGAGAGAAAAGGAACAGACAAGTGAGTCAAACAAAGACTGTCCATATGAAATAAAACACAAGTCAGTGGTGGTGGGATGTCTGGTTGGGAGAAATAACATTTACAGACTGGCAGCAATTGATACAAGAGGGTAGGGTTATTTTTGTCATAGTTTTAAAACATAATTTTAAAACCTAATGAACAAAGTTTAAGGAATTTAGGGGTAAAGATTTAAAAAGAAATGAATGCCTTGAGCTAAATCACATGTAAAACCATTGAACAGAGTGGTGAGAAGTCTCACCAATATGCCAGTATGACTAGGTCTTAGAAGAGTCTTCCACGAGTTCTTTCTCTCTTGCTCTCTCGCATACACACATTCTTACATATATGCACATATATATACACAAATAGCAATGCATATACTATATATACTTCAAAAATATTCTTAATTTCACATACAGAGCACCACATAAGTTTAAACATATGAACTAGAACTAGACTAAGATTATCTAGAAGACACATTTGAACCCTTCAGAAAGGACTGTTGAACTATCCATTATTTCTCTATAATTATCTTAATTCACAGTAAGCTGTGAGCTCACAGCTAATCGTCCTCTAGGTGAAATGATAAAAAAAATCCATGGCTTGGGTCACAGAGGTGATCTTCTTTCACAGAGTTCAACCATTCTGATATCAACTATTCTTAATTCTAAGGTGAGTTCTGTCAATTTCAAATAATTACAGTTTGCCAGGTGAACAGTGTTTACCTGGAAAAGTATATAACTTACCTCCAAAGAATTAGGTAACTTGCATTTTTTTTGCAATTTTACTCAGAAAAAAATCCATTACTTTGTTGTTGAATACCTCATTTTTTTTACATTTACTATATATAAAAAAGGCTACATAGACCAACTTAGCTTTTTAAGAGTCAGCTCAGCAATCCAAAAATAACTTATAATTCTAACTAGATATCTTAAAGGAAGCTTTCCAGATATTACACTTTTTGTCAAGCTATTGTCAAAAGTAATTCCTTCTTAAGTAGCAGTGCTGTGGATTCAGAAACAAATGCCTGTGGACATTACTCTACCTGTTCTCATGGTTAATACAAGCTTTGTGCCCCTCAGAATGAATGCAATCTGGATGTAGGAAATTTTGTATACTCCAGCTATGTTATGAGAAATGAACCACTGTTATCCCATGTTATGGCAGATCCTCCCAAAATATCTCTTGTATTAGCACAGTTTAAAAAATATATTCACATTCATACATACTGAGTATGTGTTTACATAGATATTTACACCCATACATATACATATATTTATATACAATGCACATATAATCACACTCATGCTTGTGGCATTTTAACAACTGCTTTTATACCTACTTAAAGCGACGACACAAAGTACATATACTTACAGAAACAAATTCACTATGTATACATAGTCATGCATAGAAAATGCTTGTACATAGAAAATGGCATTTATCACATACTGGTATTAGGTCCCATTTCATATGGCTACAGATGATACTAAAAAGTCACAAAATTAATCTAAATTTTAACTCTAAATTCAGAGGGCTTATAGTAATATCACAGGAACTGGTTGTGTTATGTTTTGGGATATATTTTTGTATCTGAACAAGCAGTGAGTCTGCTAATAAATTGACCCTACTGCTCTTCTATGTTATAAAACACACCTAAAAGCAACATTCAGAAGGGTATTCTTGGTAGATGATTTTTTGAAATGCAGTATATCTGTTCTAAATCAATACTATTTCAGGAATCTGTCCAGAACTGATTAAATGATTATTCCCATTAGTCAGTGTGCATGCAAGATTTAGCATGTGACATCAAACTAGATTTACTTATCAAACATGTACAGTTTACTCAAATCCTAAAAACACTTTTTTAAAATTATGTTAGGCAAGAAGAAGCTACACGTATTGTTTTGACAATATCACAGCAATCAGTTAAGAGGAAGTTGCATAAGAGATTAGAAATGGAATAGGAAATAGACAGCTCTTTAAGCTACATTCTCATCTTAAGGCCTGATGTGCATGCTGCACCCCAACTATGTACACCCCAGAGCAGTGCACTTCACTTACACTGGCATCTCCTTTCAGCAAGATGCAAACCCTTCTGACATAGTACTGCAGTAAGCTGAAAGTATTCTCGAATGTCACTGCTGAAGTTCTGGGGAGGCTTGGTTTTATTAGACATAACATCAGAATAAAACAGAACAAAAATGTACCCACAAAGGGAGACAATTGAGACAGTGCGGCTTTGGGACTGTAATATAAATGCAAAAGCCAACAATGACAAATGCCATTGTTTATGACTGCCTAACATCAGTGGAAAGAAACTTGGAAAAAAGAATCTCCAATTTTCTTTGACATTGGTTTGTGCTGATCGGAGAACACACCAGTGGTTGTCCACAATATTTTCCTCTAACAGAAGGAAATTTTTAAAATACAGCAAAATGCAAAACCACAGTTAGCACAAAAGCCAAACCCTGAAAAATATAATTTGTTAGCTGCCTATTTTAGAGAATTCAAAGGAAGAAGCAAAGGGAATCCTAAAAAGAGAGAATTTTATGAAAAGATCTTATTGCAGATTGTGTTAGTATGAATATTTAACATTTTTCCATTTTACTTGTGACATTGTTTACAAAATACAATAGGTATCCTGCACATTGGTTCCATTCACAAAGAGTTAATTTTTTTTCCAATTAGGAAAAATAAGATATGAGAGGGCTTAGGGTGATAATGTTCTTTCCATGATCACTTATAATGTTAAAATTTAAAATACTTTTTTTGTACATCTTATGTTCTTTGATTCTTGCCAATTAAGTGGGCTAGCTGGAAACCTTTAGAATAAGTTCAATACAATGCCATTCAATTTGGCAAGTTCCCTTTTTAATAATGGTTAAAAGTTTGTACCTCATACTTTATGGGTATCTGCTTTGGATATAAACTACACAGGAAATTAAACTTAAGTTAACATACAAATCATGTTTGCTGCTTTCAAAGGGAGACAGTGCAGTTAGTAAAACCTGATTTACTTCTGTAGAATATGAAATAATGTAATGGGACACCACAATTCAGTGAATTCTTGCTCTGCTGTCTGGGAACAGTTAGCAGACAAAATTCCATTTGGCTTCTGGCTGTTTCCTACATGTTAATCATCTGTTCCTAGGTAGTTCAAAACTCAGTTTCAAGACTGAACTATTAACCTCCAGGCTAAACTGGTCTTGTCAATTTTAGAAATCTTAGAAATTGCAAATTTGCTTCAGATCTCAATGTTTCAGTGCCATTTTCTAGAGCACACTGGATACAGACTGTAGACTGTGAAGTAGTACATCTATAGTGTTAAACTGTGCTCTTGAACTGTGGGATCTATGACTGACTTTACACCCCAGGTACATTCTTTCAATGTGATTATTTCATAGTAGACCTCAAGATTTAAGAAGGTGTAGACTGGATAGAGGCATTAAACTTGTTTAAAAGGAATTCTTACATGATTTTTATATGTAAATCTAAGAATTACAAATTACCTTGTTAGGTGCCTTTGAGTTGGTCTGACTCACAGGGTTTTCAATGGCTGATTATTTTTGGGGAGTAGTGGACTGCCACATCCTTCTCACATTTTTGTGTTGCTAGGCATGGAATACGGGTTCTCAGAGTGCAGAACAGTACTCTACCAACTGAGCTAAACCCTAGCCCACAAAATTACTTTGGAAAGATTTTTTTTTCTGCAAGAGAAATAATAATAATAAATGAGAGTTAGTCTGAAAGTATAATCAGCCATGCCAAAAATCTAATCAACTGGGAAAATTAAACATTTTCCATGTTAGCCTTCACTATAACCTACAAGGAGGTGAATATGGTATATAAATGAATAAACACATTATATTTTCCAGACCCTTTTAAAAGTGATATTTTGCTTCTTCCTGAACTCTGAAACTAGCCAAATCTATTGACTGATTACAACAAAACCAAAATTTGATTCACTATTGCATATGCTTCTAGCATGAAGCAAAACACACTGGCATGAGGGGAAGCTCCCTACAGCAAACAATGCTAACTTTTCCTTTGCAAACTACCTTCTGCTCCAGGAAAAGTTTTATTCTTCAGGAATCCTGCTTTTTAAAGATTACTTCCTAACAGTCTTACGAAGTAAAAGAGGAGTAAAGAGAGTTTAAATATATAATTACGGAGTAGGCAGTAGCATTAATAATAGGCCCCAGAGATTCCGCCATCTTGAACGGTATGTGGGAAAAGAATTGGTATGGCTTAGCTCTAAGCTTACTATCTCCTATCTGTTAAGAATTCTATCGGAGGAGCTCCCTGGTAGATAGCCTGGAAAACTTGTCCAAAGCAATTTCAAACATGTCGGGGTAGGTACCCAAAGTATAGGCAGCTGTACAAACCTACCTCGGTCAATACAACATCCAAAGCCTCTAGAGGGCGGCAGTTTTCAAGAATCAGACCCCAAAGGTCTGATACCCCACGAGCAAGGAAGATGAGCGATGGATGCATTAGTAAAAACTGGTTACTTGCCTACTGATGTCCACACATGCGGCTACTCATGGTTTAACTGCAATGGTTATCAAAGGTGTTCCTTTCATGTAATTCGTTAGTGATTAATTGCCATGCCAGACACTTCATTTAGTCTAACAGGGAGGATTCTAGTGGACGGATTATGGTGGGACGAGTTGGTGATGGGGGTGGTCTCCGGCTAGAAAAAGAGAAAGAAACAGGTGAAGAAACAAATAGAATAGCAGAGTTGTTCCCAAGGACACCAACAAAGAGCCAAGAGCTGTCATGCACGTGCTCATGCAATACAGACCAGTGGGAGCCTAATGATCTGATCATTGTTACCTTTCAGTCACCCAGCGGTTTTCAAGGGAAGTTGGGTATTTTGCGTATGCCAATCTTTCTCAAAACCAAAGACAATCCTTTAAATACTAATAAAAACATTAAATCATTTGAAAGCCATAGGAACTACACTGCACATAGCCAACAGAGTGTAATGGTTATGTAGAGTGAACTGTGCTGTGTGATGCCCACTCCAGAACTAGTGAGGTATACAGTAAGTCTCAGGCAATGATGGCTTTTGAATTTTTATTTCTCTTTAATTTCTTTCCTCTTTTTCCTCTGTCATGGTGTTACCATGTCTTGTTGCCTTTCGCAGTAGCTTTCTCCAGTTCTATATTTCATTTTCAATTTGCAGAACACTAGAAAATCAGAAATCAAGGTTTTTAAAGTTCTTTACAATGAGTGTGACCTGGCTTAGTGTGAGTATCAGAGAAAGCCGGCAGATCTGTAGCTCCTGTTTTGGGTCTTAAGGGTTCTATTAGGCAGTGGGGGCATTGATCACTTTCTGGTTGACAATGGTGTTTCTAATAACTGAGTATGCTGAATAAACATACTCCAGATAATTAAATATTACTATACTTGACAGGGGCTGGGGTTCAGTTCAGTTGGTAGAGTACTGCTCTACACTGAGGCCCTGGGTTCAATCCCTAGCACTGCAAAAATGGGAGAAGGACCTGGCAGCCAAAAACCAATCAGCCATTGAAAACCCTGCAAATAGCGGAGAAGCACTGACAGTGCCAGGCAAGGCACAGTGTTGGAGAGTGTTTCGTTCTGTTGTACAGAGGATTGCTATGAGTGGTCCTGACTGGATAACACCTAAAAATATGCTTGAGAATCTCAACATTACCAAGTAATATTTATTCCTTAACCTCCTGCATTTATTTCCTAATTGTATTAATGAGCAGTGTGTGTGCACTTGACGTCATATGTGTAACCTTGGGAGTAATTTTTATTATTCCCCAATTCAACATGGTCTATCAATAGAAACCTTTCTTTTTGGTAAAACTCTCCAGTTGATTTTTTTTCCCAAAGACTCCTTCTGATATTACAGTCACATCATAGAATTTACTTCTGTATTAGAAATGCTAAGCTGATAAAACTGAATGTCTATTCTCAGGTATGAACAAGGGAAGTTAGAAAAGTTGTTTCAAAATCACATGCCCCTTGCTTAGTGGTCACTACCAAGGCCTAGGTTGGTTCCCCAGTCAGATAACAAAAACAAAAAGCAAACAATAACATAGCTATGACATAGTCAAGGGAAAATCAAAGCAGAAGAGAGATTACTGATTAGTGGGAACGTGAACCACCAAAGCAAAAACTTGTAAGATAGTAGTCAAGTTCTTTTTGCCTCCTGCACCTGAAATGTGTTTAAGAAGCTTTAAAGTAAATCTTTTACTGGGAAAGTACATTCCGATTGAATAGCCTATCCTAGTTTCATTATTAAGCAGGTACTTACTTTTTAAAAGTATATTCAGAGACATTTTATAGGCACAGTCACAAAACCAAATCATTTGATGCTAGTTGCTTGATTTCACAAATAAGTCCTCTTCTGGCAGAAAGGCTACTGAGACCACCTGAAATACTTAGGCACTTCTCCACTGAGAACAATCTTCTCATAATTACCGTATGACCATGCTGGGGTATTATTCATTGTTTAAAATAGCCATATTTCTTTTGAATATCTGTATGATGTCTGGTGCTTATTTCCTAAGCATAAATGCAGTGGGAAAAATCAAAGGAAAATATCAATTTATCTAAAGACCTGTTTATAACTTCTACATGTCTAAAAGCATACAAAATTAAGCAAAACATACAAAAATTTTTAAAAAGTTACTAATGGTTAATACCCTTTATATGCAAAGTGTTTATAATAAATCAATAAGAGAAACAAGACTATCCTGAAATATGAAAAGTCAAAGAATAGGTATAGACAATTCACAAAAAACCCCAAACATTACTAGTTCTGAGGAAAAATAACCACAGTGGTTGTTGAGCATTTTATCTGGGATAAAATGTCCTTACTTCTTTAACTTAGGTCCTGAATCTTGAACCTGCAACATTTTCCCCTTTGGTATGACGATTCTAGAGGCCAGGGGTCATGCCTACTTGACTGTTTGTATAGTGTCTCGTGTGGTGTTGAATACAATTATGTTTTAAAAGCCCTTTGGTTCATCCTTCCAGTCTCTTCTCAGTGAAGCCTCCATTTCTAACCTCCTCTATCCTGTCCTTATGCAGCTGCTTGTGGACATGTCTCAATTATTAGTCATCATGTTGAATGAACCTAACTAGGTTCATCTGTTTATTTTTACTGATTAGAAATGGGCTATCTTCATATACTTCCAGTGTCTAGCTCACTGCTTACCATCTAGTTAGTGAATGTTTGACAACTGAATAAATGAAAGTTCCCTCTGGCAGTAAGAAATAACTTATGAATGCTTATGATATTCATTGGTCTTAGCATGATAAAAGGGGTATTTATTAGTAAATCATGATTGTGGCATAAAAAGAAAAAGTAACATGTAGAATTCAGAAAGTTGGGAATTCTACCTATAAAGTATTAAGTATTTGACTACTTAGATCTTTGGTAGGTGTTTGGAATAAGTACTAAATTGTGGGCCCCCTGCCCTCAGGGAGCTTGACAAATGGTCAGGTAACCCATGGAGGTATATTCTTAGCTATTGTGCAATTACAGGGGTGGAGGTAGACAGTTGGCCAGAATTTGAACTTGAAAGAGGGCAACTCCAGCAGACAGCTACAAATTCTGTGAAAGGCAGGATACAGTATGGCATGGTAGACTGGATGTTATTTTATACCAATGTTACAGCTTAGACAAAAGCTTGTAACTGAGAAAGGAATGCAAATGGGTTCTCTTCTGATCCTTTTGTTCTTGGCTTAAATGTCATTTCTCAGTCCTTCTAGACTGTCCCATAGGTCTTCTCCCAACCCCCAATCATTTAATTGCTTGTACTCCCCTATAGGTTAGAAGTTCCTTGAGAACAGAGACTATGGTTATAGCATTTACTAATGTACACTCAGCATTTAGTACAATGTGATTAAAGGGCCATGAATAAATATTTTTAAAATAATGAACAAATATTCATGACTGATTTAGCTCAGTTGGTAGAGTGCCGCTCTGCAGTCTGAGGTCCCGAGTTCAATTCCCAGCACCGCAAAAATGGGAGGAGGTAGCAATCCACTCCCAAGGCAATCCCGAAACAATCAGCCATTGAAAACCCTATGAGGGTCGCTATGAGTCGGACACAACTCCATGGCACCTAACAAAAACAACAACAACAACTCATGACTGAAAAATGCCGAAACCACATGTTTATCAAGGCTAGCATGTAGGCTAGGTCAAGGTGAGCAGGTCTAATGAAGCCAGAGGTATGGCACTTTGGGCGCTGCTCCACACTTTCTGAGGGCCCAGGTTGGATCCCTAGCACCACAAAACAGAAGGATATGGTAATCCACTCCCCAAACAATCCTAAAACAATCAGCCATTGAAAACCCTATGAGGGTTGCTGTGAGTCAACAGCACTTAATAACAAAACTGTTGAATGGGTACAGATTAGATTGAAGAATATATGGTATGTTTACATAAGTCCAGGAACCAAATATGTAGATTCTAGGTCCGATTGCCAGATTGTGCAACGGAAACCCACTGAACTACTTTAGGTGTCATCAGGTTGGTGTCCAACTCATAGCAACCCTGTGTACAACAGATTAAACACTATTGTCAGTGCTTCTCTGCTGTTCATAGGGTTTTCAATGGTGGATTGTTTTTGGGAGTGGGCTGCCTTAGGCTTTTGTTTTCTCATTTACAACCAGGAGACTTGGCTAGATGATATGGAACAGGACTCTTAGTGATATATTACATGCACTATTTATTGAGCATCTAGTATGTGGGCTGCATAAAACTGCATGATTTTTAGGAAGCTCAGAATCTGTTCAGAGTGGTGAGTGAGTGGAATAACACAAATATGCAAATGGCTTTACTATAGCACTATATTTTATGTGGGATAATAGGGCAAAATTCTGTACTTCAGTCTCAGAGTTTACTCTGAGAATCTTAAACATACAATAATGTGGTTAAAGACAGGGCAAATATGATTTTATTTATTTTTGTGGTACATGGGGGGATGAATTCAAGGCCTCAGGCATACTTTGCAAGTGCTCTACCACTAAGCTGCCCTCATAGCCCCCTTTTAATTTTTTTTTTTTTTGAGACAAGGTCCTGCTAAGTTACACAGGCTGTTTCTGCTCTCGAACCTTCGCTCTTCCTGCATAGTTGGGACTACAGGTATGAGCCTGGCCTGCAAACTGATTTTAAATGGTGCATATAAAATTTGGAAGTTGTAAGTGAATATGGGCCTACAATGCGGGAACAATACTAGAAATTCAGTGATGAGAATGGAAGAGAAGAGTTTAATGGTGGTGTTGAAGAATGAAAAATAACTTAAATATTCTGAGGACACAGAAAATCCTGACTAAGCCCGGACACGGTGGCACATGTCTGTAATCCCAGCAGCTCAGGAGACGGAGGTAGGAGGATCGCAAGTTCGAGACCAGAGGCAGTCAGTGTAACTTAGCAAGACCCTGTCTCAAAAAGAAAAAAAGAAAAAAAGAAAAGAAAAGGGCTGGGGGTGCAGCTCAGTGGGCCAGAACTTGCAAAGCAGCAAGCGTGAAAACCTGGGTTCAACTCCCAGTACTGCAAAAAATTAAAAAATAAAAAATAAAAAAAAATAAAATCCTGGGATTAACATCCTCTTCAATCCTTGGGCCATGTTGATGGGCAAGGGAAGGACAACAGTAGTGAAGAAATTAGCATTTTTAAAATTTCTAAAACAAACAGTGATCTGTATGTACAGCTCTACTAAAGCAATTAAAGAGAAGCATTAAGTTATTCAGGGTGAGTTTTCTTAATATGCAATGCTAAGATGTTTGCCAACTCTGACACCAGAAAAACACACAAGGTTTACTGTTCAAGTTCACTTCCTTGGTGTAGTTCCTGACCATTCAAAGAGTTTCCAAAGACATTCACTTCACAAGATAATTTGTTTTGGGCTAAGCAGAGTCATTTGTTTTGTGCCAAATTTTCCCCAACTGCTTTGTTCATTAAGTAATCTGTTATATTGAAATAGAGCAGCTTGTATCATTTACTATTTATTGAAACACTGTGTTGTATGGGGGTGGCTTATGGTTATGATAGAAGAGGCATGTTTCTACTTCCAAATCAAATGGAAAGATGTAATGCTTGAAGCTGTGTTTATAGCTGCAGGGATGGACAATTTACAGGACTTTGGACAAGAATACATTTTGTAAGAAAATCAAACACTCATGCAGAATGGGTGGCATCGTGGGGCTAACATGAGCTTCACTGATAAGAGAACAATGAATTGTTTGTTTTTTTCTCTCACTTTATTCTTTGAGATTTCATCTGTTCTTCTTTGGTTTGTCTGGTCTTGCGTGTTCATGATGTGAGGCCAACCTTAAAGTTGGGGGACACTTCAGGGCAAACTGCTTTGGTGCATCAGCTTGGGACAGTGGATGTGGGAAATGCCGTCCCTCGAAAGTCTTGCTTCTTGCTTCAAGGTAGTATAACGTGGATTTCCAAAATGATGTGGTCTTTCTGCAGTGGCCTGTATTTCTCTTGACAGTGGGAAATGGGGATGACCTGATTGGTAAATGTGAAGCTGACTGAGGCTATGTAGCTACCAAGATATCATGACCCAGGCCAGACTGTGTTCTACTGGACAACACTCTACTGGCCTGGTCTAAGGAGGCCATGGTTCCCAAATAGTACATTTGGATTGCAATTCCCTGGAGGGCTTGATAAAATAGAGGTTGCTGGGTGCCACCCAGAGTTTCTAATCTGGCAGGACATTTCTAACAAGCTTCCAGATGACTCTGAGGTTATTGGTCCTTGGAATATTCTTTGAGAACAACTTTTCTGAGACAATGATTTTGACTTTGCTTTATTAGCAAGTAGATTCACTTGCTAGATAAAGTGAATACCAAAAGGGAAAGTGCTAGAAAGATATTAAGAAGATTGAAGAAATGGTCATAGAAACCCTTTGATACCTTTGGGAATTCGAGGAAAGCAGGGGTCAAAGCAATTTTTACTTCATATTATAATGGCCAAGATGTTGTGGCTTTCTTAGTCACAAACAGAAGGATACCTACTTGCTTAGGGGAGCTTGTACTTACTTATGAAAATGTTACAGAAAGTCAACATCTCTAAGTGTGCCTTCAAAATCCTCACCTTTGAGAAGGGTGTGTTTGAAGTCCAATCTAATTAGGTACACCCAAATGAAAAAGAAATTCCTTGAGTTGAGTGCTGTGGTACACGCCTATAATCCCACTGACTGGGGAGGCTGAGGCAGGAAGATGGCAAGTTCTAGGCCAGAGGAAGTCTGTGCAACTTTATGAGACACCGTCTCAAACAGGAAAATGGGGGAGGTGTGACTCAGTGCTGCAATGCTTGTCTAGCAATGTGTGAGGCCCTGGGTTCAAACACCAGTACTGGAAAAAAGAAATCCCTCAAGAGATACTCCAAGGTTGACGCTTCTGTAGATGTCTGCCGGAGAGGATAGTTATGTGCATCAAAAAGGACATGCAGTAGGTTTATTTAATAGTATAAGTTTCTAATTATTGAATATAACAGAAGCTGTAAAATATAATTGTCTCAAGTTCAATTTGCATTTAATTGCATCTAGGATGATGGGAGAGTTACACATTCCAGGTTTCTAAGAGTCACTAGAATCTATCAACTTACTTAACATTTTAGTCTGATTGGGTATCCCACCCCTCATGAAGAGTTTTATCAACTGAATCACTGGAAGTAAGGCTCCTCCTTTCTTTTGGCTATATCTGATGAAAGTTTGAGAAAACAAAAACAACCCCTTCCTAAATTTCAAGAACCAAAATGCCTACTTCTCCATGAGCCTTTCAAATTGATCCTTGTATCAGTTTTCAAAGTTCGAGGGAGCCATGCATATCTTATCTGAATAATATTCTACACCTCCTGTGAACTGAGGTTATTCCTTGTAATTTTTGTGGCCTTCAGTGAGCCTGTGGAGGGCAGTGTCCCAATTAGTGTGAATGAGTGAGTGGACCCCAGGGTAACTCTGGCAGAAGCACACCTCCTGGTTAGATGGACCAGCAGCTATGAGCTGAGACCTCTACTTCCTCTTTTGAATGTCTGCTTTAGGACAACAGATTACAGCATGCAGTGTTTTAGACTTGGGCATTGTTATTTGCACTTTGCTTCTTAGTTAGAGCATTTCTTCAATAAATAGGTTTTGCATATCTAGAAGGCATGAGGCTAACTTCAGAAAAATGCTGCAACACTCATGCTTTCATCCATATGGAAGATAACATCTTGTAATTTATTATCATACCATAGGGTGCCATCCAGCCTAGTTTTGGCCTACTGTGGCTTAAGGAATAGTGTCTAAGCCAATATTGTCCAAAAATAGCTTGCAGTAGATGTTGGGAAGACCATAAGACTTGGAGCCCATTTAAAGGGCTTAAGGAACTCGCTAACGTGATTCTTGGTACATATTAGAACTGGCGTTTCTTTTTTTTTGAGAATGAACCCATGAAAAAAATATATGTTCCTGGGAAAATATGAATCAGCTCACAGCATTTGAAATAACATAAGGAGAAAACTGTCTACACTATTTATTTGATATAAACATGTAATATCCTGTTTAAATTAGTCTCTATATTACCATATATCACAGTCTGTCTTGTCATACTTTCTTTACATCATCCTAAATATCTGACTCAACCCCCTCTTCTCCCCAGGTATGGCACCAACATACCATTTCTGTGGCTGGGACAAAAAGACACCTTAAATGATGATTTGTCCATGTTAACTGTGCTCAGTTTTTGACTTATAGAAAGAATTTGACAAGGATGTTCACTCAGGCAATTTTCTGATAGAATATAATAAGGAAGTGTGTTTACATTGCTTTGAAAATATGCTGAAGCTAGTTCCAAAATAAGTGTGTTTGTGTGTGTGTGTATGTGTGTGTGTGGTACTGGGGGTTGAATCTGGGGCCTTGTGCTTGCATGCTCTGCAAGTGCTGTACCATTGAGCTGTACCCCCAACCCATCTTTTTACTTTTTGAGACAGGGTCTTGCTAAATTATGCTGACTGCCTTTGGTCTCGAACTTGAGATCCTCCTGCCTCCGCCTCTCAAATTGCTGGGATTATAGGTGTGTGCCATCACACCCGGCTCCAAAATAAATTTTGATTAAACATTACATATCAACTCTTCCATTCTTTCTTTCCCTCCATAAGCCCTGTGCATGTGCACAGTACCAGATTAAAGATAGTCACTGTCTAGAAGGGGTTTCTTGTTGAGATGGGGGCAAGTTAGTGGTGACAGAGGGTAAGTGCTCAGATAGGATTGTGCTTCTGGAATGGCAGGGACACTTGGATTCCTAATCTGGAGTTGGAGGGAGGCTGGAGTGTTAAAAGGAATGCCAGAGGTAAAGTGGAAGGCATTGGCCTCCTGGGAAGAGGAAAGGGTATGTGTGAAGGAACAAAAGCCAGAAAAAATACTGCTGGGTACAGAAATCAAGCTTCACTTTATTTTTCAATCCCAAGTACTAAACAACTTGTCTTCCAAACCAGCTTGTCCCAAGTCCTCATAGTCATAAAGCAGATAACTCAGAGGCTTTTTACTTGTATTAAAATATGCTATCTGAAAGGAATGACTTTTGTGTTTTTTTATGCTTTAGCTTCTGCGCTCTGTCACTGACAAAAGGTAGGCTGAGGAGAGGGATGGAAAGAGATGGGAAGAAGCTGAAGGTTGGAGGAGCAGAGCTCCCAAAGCTACTGGGAAGGCCAGAGGGAGGGCTGGAGGTTTCCGGAGATTTACAAGCACAGGGCTATCAAGTTAGGCAGTCTCGTCCAAAGAGATTTTTCCTTTCTCTCCTTCCTCTCTTCTTCCATTCTTTCCTTCCCTTCCTCCCTCCCTCCCTCCCTCTCCTTTCCTCCCTCCTCCCTCTCCTTCTCTATCTTCCCCAGAGGCCTCCAAGGGTATACTGCCATAGAAATCGACTCCCATGGATAGGGTGCTGGGCAAAGTCTTTTCTGCGTCCCCTCATCCTGTCCTTTGCTCCCCCTCCTCCTCTCTCCCTCCCACCCCAGGCTAAGGTGCTGCCTGCAGGGAGGAAGGGCTAAGAGCCAGCTATGGGAAGAGGCAGGCTTCCAGATGCAGGGCAGGGGTGTGTGTATGCATTCCTTTGTCACCTCAAGGTCAGGAGGAAGAAAACTAAGGCTCGGGAGAAAAAAAGTGCAGCAGTTTGACTCACTGTATAAAACTGTAATATTCATTCTTTAGGAAGTTGGGAAAGAACTTTTGTGCCTTTCTGAGAGCACACAGGCCTCTCTGAGGCTTGGGTCTGTGACCAGGCCTTCCCTCAGAGAGGGTAACTCTGTCACCAGAAACACGGATAGAAAAGTTACCTTTCAAGTTCTGTTTTTTACAAATTGTTTTACTAATAACAAAAGCTAAGCATGAGGAAAATTTAGAAAAGATTGTGTTGTAGCAATATTTCCTCCCTGATCTTGACAGCGGGTGAATTAAAAGGCCAGTTTTAAATGCACCACAGGATATTTTTCTTGTCACTTACATCCAAGTGGCCAAAATGGAGACAAAGAATTGCCATGTACCAATCACAGTCCCAATGGTTTAAAAAATAAAATCCAGCAGGAGGAGCTCTAGCATGCCGTAGAGCTCAAATGTTACAAACAAACAAACAAAAAAAAACCATTTAAAGCAAACAGAGGAAAACAGAGAGGCATTGTGCGTTGTGAGCTGCCATGTCAAGGAACAAATATGTGACTACATCCAATTAAATGCTTTGTGAGAAGCCAAGGGATGACACTGGTGGGGACAGAAGAGCCCACGGTTTCTCCCTTCTACAAGTTCTGAGGCAGTGGAACTGGGGCTCCTTCTGCAATGTTAGCTCTCAGAAAAGCGGGAGCAGAAGGCACACTTCTGGGCAAGCCTAGAAGTAATTCTTTCCCTCTGAAAGGATTATATTGTTTCTAAATGAGACTTTGACACTGGTTCAAAAACCACATTTTCAAATGGAATTTTCATTGTTGGTTGCAGGCACTACAAAACTCCTAACGGTTAAGTCTCTCTTGCTCAGTGGCTTGTTGGGTGCTTTTTTAAAATGAGAGAAATGCTGTGTTTGTAAAAATTGGTGCTAAAAGGGCAAGAAATCATAGGTCCCGTGGGTCATGTAAAGAGTCTGCAGAAGGAATTAGGACTTTCTAACACACACGCACACCCCAACTGGAACACAAAGAATTTACTCAAAGAAACAGCAAGGAGTATATGATTTTAACAGTTTTCAGATTTTTAGGGCAAGCTTTTCCATTTTGGACTGCACTGTGGGGGTGGCATGGATGAGTGGGCATACAAAATGATCAGAATTACTTCACCTGGAGGAAAATCTGAACCAACCTCTTTTAATCTCTCGCCAATAAGTCGTCAACATTTTTGTTTTACACCTTAGTGGCATGCCCACATTTAACAGTTTTATATAAGCTCCTGCAGAAATTTTAACTAGACCAACTCAGACCCAAAGTCGCTAAATACGGCCAGTCTAGACGGGCAAAATCTATGGAAACCATATGTCCTTCAGGCATCTGTACAAAGACTGCCCTCGTCCTGGAGAAACTATTCACAAATATACTCTAAGGAAAACACTGCTGTAATGACCATGGAGTAGTGCCTAGGAAAATGGCCAGATTTGGGGGAAGGAAAGGCAAAATGCTTATAAATGCAAGGCTCTCCTTTCCGCACGCATCTGTCTGCGGACGGTTCTGCAAGGATGCACCAGGGCAGATATTGTTTATATTTCCATTATTCTAGAAGGATCAAAAGTTTATAGTTTCGTTGCTTCAGACTCCTACACAGAGTCAGATCAAGAGATCTCAAAGCAACTCTGTTCTCACCCGCCAAGAACTGTTTTGAATAATGTTGTACGTGGAGGAGGCCAAGGAGCCAGAACATTTTCTTCTGATTATTACCTCATCCTGCTGGCCTGCCAAACACAGCTCGCAGGCAGGTGTCTGACATAAGTAACTAGAGGAGGATTTCTCTATGTAACTGGGTGTAGGGCTTGAGAGACAAAGGAAGTCAGAAGGACAGGGATACAAAGCAGGGGTGCCGTGAGATTGCCCTAATGTGGGATACCCGCAAACCTCTTTTCCAATTCATTGCTTTCTGAACTGGAGACAATGGTCATTGCTACTTTCATTATTCTCGTCACATGTTTTTATACTTTAAAGTGTATTTTAACTTTGTTGTTGTTAGGTGCCGTGGAATTGGTATCCGACTCATAGTGACCCTACGTACAACAGGTGAAACACTATTGTCAGTGCTTCTCTGCTGTTCATAGGGTTTTCAATGGCGATTGATTTTGGGGAGTGGGTTGCCAGGTCCTTCTCCCAAGCCTACAGCACCTGGTGTTCCCAGGCGATCTCCCATCCAAGTACTAACCAGGCTCTACCCTGCTTAGCTTCTGAGATCTGACGGGATCGGATGCCACAGTGGTATGGCTGTGGGTACTTTAACTTCAGTGGTGTGAATTCCATTGGAAAAAGATAGAAATGCAAATTCCAATGACAAAAAGAACATTTTAACTGAAAACTGCAAATAGTCTGAGTAGACTATGAAAGTATTTATAAATTGCAAATATCTCTTGTGACTCTGGAGTATTTTACTGAAGTTCTTTGCTGTGCAGGGAAGAGGACTCTGGGACAATACAGTCGCAATGGTTATTGGTATGAGTGCCCATTTTGTGGCATTCAGTCACTTAGAAGGCTATAAATGAACAATATATATCAAATAGACTCATAGAGAAAAGGTGCTGGGTTGGAGGGGGTAGGTGTATAATGAAGAAGGGAATCTATATGATATAATTAATCACCATGCCCTAGAAAATTGAGAAACACTGTTTCAATGTGTTTACTCAAATATATTGTGCTTTAAAATGAACTTTCACCATACTGGCTTTCGGGTATTAAATATTAAGATGGTACTGGAGTAATGTAGGATGTTAGAAATACTAAAATCAAGAAATTATACCAGTATTTCTCATTGCAGATTCCTAAACTGTACTATGATACATTTATATAAGTTAGTTAAGGCCTCCCGATGAGTCACAGGAATTTTCTGAGTGATACTATTACTGGAGCCGAAACTCTTTTAAGTCTGCTTTCACACAAATGGAGTGAAGTGACTACCATGGTTTCTCTAGTTAACAGGTCCACTAGTTTTTCCTTAATTTTTCCACTCCAAGAGGCAATAATTAAGATGCTGTAGAACTTGCCTTACATTGTGTTATTATTTTGGTTATTAAAATACTTTCCAATACTACTAAGAAGCCAAAGAAATTCTAGTGTTTTTTAAACAATCAGTAGATGCTTTGCTTGTTTTTTTTTACAGCTTTTCCTCGTGAATGGAATTCTAAGGTAGAATAGATTCTATGGCGTAGGTTCTGTAGTACAACTCTTAAAGGAAGATTTACTCAGTCTTAAAATAGGCTTTGAGAATAACCTCAGCATAAACTTAAAAAATACACATGGTACAGAATACGTCTTACGTAAATATTCACTCTTAAGTAAAATAAATTCACTGAAGACCCTATGGACTACAAAATGCCTTTAAAAGTCTTCCCTTGTCCTCCTCTCCTAAGAGGCCTGTCCTCGATTATATGTACAATAATCAATCACTGAGGAAAATGCAACACTGCCAATGAATATTACATTTAAGCATGCAAATGAAAGCTAAAGCTACATGATGTTGCCTCATGAAAATCTGAGTCCAAATGCAGGTAATGTGTACATGGTGGAGGCAAATGGTACATTTGTAAAATAAGACCATGTCCTAAATCATACTCAAAACTACCTGAGGCCTTTACTTTCTTTTGGGGGTGGGGTAGGTAGAGGCAGGGTCTCACTATGTAGCTTTGACCAGTCTGGAGATTGCTGTATATATCCCAGGCTGGCCCTGAACTCATGATTCTCCTGCCTCTGTCTCTTGGGCACTAGGATTACAGGTGTGTGTTACCTCTTCCAGTTCTGCCTCATCGTCTCTTAGTTTCCAAACTTACTATCAAAGCTTGGCATGCTCTTGTGGGCTTTACCTTATTCTGGCTCTTAGTTGGTGCATTAGCCTTTGTATCAACAAAACAAAACAAAAGCAAAAATCCCAGAAAGGAATGGAGCTTATTTATAAACCTCATATTAACCTGCCCATTTACTGGGTTCCTCTAAGAGCAGTAAGAAGAGTGTTTATACCTTGCTCTGTTTTCTGGTGCTTAATTCTCAATGGGGGGAAGTTACTTTATGAAGATTTGGAATTCTCTGAGCAACTGAAGTTAGGAGGCCCTGCCCTGCCATTGATGATGCGCTCTAAGGATTTTACTACCTGTCATTTTGACTAAACATTTTTCCTGGTCCTTGGATGGAATGTGTTCTGTGATCCATGTGAACTGATCATTTGGACTGGAAAACACGAGTGGACATTTCTTGGTGCCTATGGGAGTAGTTAAACACAAGAAACTGGAGCATTTGGTATTTGTGGTTTTGCCTATCATGTGGCTCCAATGCCTGAAGAACAGCCAGAAGGAAAGGAAAGAACAATGCCACCATGGGGCTGCCTGAATGCCTTGTGGCTTTAGACTTCACCCTGTGTTGGGATTCTATTTTGGGCCAGAGTTGCCATGTGATTTAAACTTCATCTAAATAAGTGATGTGGCCTTGATAAACAAGCAGATTCTTGCAAATCCCATGTCTTCTTGACACTGCCCTCCCTTCTCCTGCATTGAAAATCCTCAGACCCAAAGTGTAATATTTCTTTGGCAACAGCATTTAGTAAGCCAGATAAAGTTCATTCGGCAACTAAAGGGTGTAAATAAGCGTTCAGACTCAGAGGTTCCCCTAGACGATGCTTACACTATGTTGGCACAAGTAAGCTAAAAGATTTCAGTGTCAGGCGTTTAAAAATTCTATGCTTAAGCAGCAATGAAGTTATGACAAGCAAGAAAAAGCCATCAAAACCCTCAGCTACATCCTCAGCTCCTTTCTTATGTTGCCAGAGGTAGGCATTTGAAGCACATCCTCAGAAAGAGGCAGCATTTCCATTTTTAATTTTTAATTTCCTTGCCATGAGTGAGCAAGTCTGGTAAGCATTGTTTAAATTTCCCTTTTAATCTTTCATAGCAGCTGATAAATCAGAGGGCAGGAAAAAGCCCCCTGCAGCCCCTTAGAGTTTGCTGCTTGGGTAAGATTTAGATTTGAAAGAGCCATGGATCATGTGCCATGAATCTCTGAAGTCACTGAAAAACATACCACCTAACGAGCAGTGTCTGCATGTGAAAGTTGTCCTGTAAAATGATTCTTTTTCTTACAACGAGGGGAATAAAAGAATGCAGTGACGAAACTGACATGCTAGCCTGTGTGCCTCCACAAGTCTGTGTGTCTGCTTACACTGGGGTAGAACCCCCCCCCCTTTCTTTGAGCTGACATCAACTTGAATATAGGAACATTCAGCAGATTCCAACTGGTGACAATTTGCTGCTGACTGGCCACAGGAAGAATAATATTCATTAACTGTGCATTTTTCACTGGCCAGTGGCTCCATTGCCAGACTCCTGTCTTGGCTGTCTTCCTCTATCAATCAGGTGAAACCCAGGGCAGAGCCGGGTACCCTGAAATGCAGAAGGGCTATTCCTGCAGTGCTTGAAGCTTAGCAATTTAGAGTTCCAAAGACAATGACAGAGCTATTTGCTGTTATTTGTCATGGGACGTGGAAACAGTTGTTTGGTTAACGCTAGTTATCCCTGGGCTAATGGCAGCATATTATTAGGGTGGTTCCTGCCCGCTGCCTGTCTGCATTTCTGTTACGTGGGCTTTGCCCTATGTGGATCATTTCTTATTTGCTTTTCTCTTTTACCCTCCTCCAACATTGGATGTGTGGAAAAGTAAGGAAAACAGAAAGGCAAACTGAAGTTTACCTGGACATTTCTGCAAAGTTCCCAAATTCGGACCTCCGGAACCCTAGCATTCTGTGTCCAGGCCTCACCTACACAGTCAACTGTGGCAGGGTGGAGATGTTTGGGTAAAGTACACTCGAGTTTGCTAGACCCAAGAAAGAAACCACTCAACTAGTTTTACTTTCACTTAAATCAGATTGAAACCAAGACCTCCAGAATGACAAACTTTTGCATTAATCATTGATTGACTTTGGTGAAATATTACACCACAATCAGGATCGTCATGGACTTGGAATGAGGCTTTTGCTGGGATAGTTACTTGAGGAGCTTAAATTAACTTGGACATTTTCTTTAGTGAAGAGCATGTGGCCAAAATTCTATTTTCATTAAAGTGTATTAAGTGTCATGACAACTTGCGTTAAACCTGCAACAAATTATTCATTGCATTTGGGGGTTCTAGTAACAAATGTTGTAACATGGTTGCCTCATGAGATGGCTTCAATGTTTGGAATTGAAAAGAGCAACTCAGTTGTTTGTATTCTTAGAATTATACTTTTGAAATTTTTTTGCTTTGAGATCTGGTTGCTAAAAATAAAAACTGTCCCCTGACAAATCAGAACATCTAGTTACAAAGATTTTATTTGTTCTTTTAGGAGGAAAGGTGGTAAGGAAAACAGAAAGCTCATGGCTAACATCACAAATCACAAAGGCAAGTTCACCCTTTGTTCAAATTACACTCGGCTGCTAAAATGTCATACTTTTAGAGGGCTGTTGAGGAGAGGAAGTCAGGATGTTTCCAGTATATGACTGTAGGGGAATGAGACCCAGGCTAGGTTGCTTAATTTCCAAGTACACTTTAGCCCACGACTTCAAGGCTCGGCAGCTTCATCCTTCATGGCACCAAACCTTGAGGTGAGGGATGCAAAGACACACTTATAAGAATGGTGGGTTTGTCCTGACTCAAAATTTAGGGACTGGCTGGAAAAACAAAACAAAACAAGGAAACCTTATGCTTAAGCAAAAGGGATTCTGTATTAACTGTCAATTATATCAATATATAAAATATGTAAGAAGACAGCACTATGGACCATCAAGGTTGAACACTTAATGGCTTTTTAATTTTTTTTTATTTCTTGTAAAGAAAAGAATCTGAGGGCAATGATTGCCTATTTTTGTGGAGGGATTTGTAAGTCTGGCATGCATGGTTGATTTAGTCCTAAACTACTGAAAATGTGGGCTGGTGGTGAGACTTCTAACGTTTGCCAGGTAACGTCAAGGAAACCAGTGACGACATGGAGTGGATATAAGTGAGAAACTGTGATGGTCTTGAAACTGCACTGGGGCTGTGTACACAGGGTGGGGACATTGGCTTCATTGTGGGGCTCACTGGAAACTTTCAGTGGATCATTTCTTGGTTTCTGTTGTGTGGATGAACTGAAGTAAAAGCTCAATCTTTTTGAATGATTTGCGTTTGCCAGTTTTAAAAGGGAACCATTAGGTGTTGTGAACAAGGGTAGCTAAAAGAAAGTACTTGCATTTTTCAACATTTTTTGAATGGAAGATTGAGTGATGAGGTAAATGAAATTTGTTCTCCCTTGGCTAGGGACCCTTCCTCCCACCCTTATCCTCTTTTGACTGTTGCAAAATAGCTTTGTCCAAGGAAAGGGGGGAAGACAAATGAGTGAAATAATTCCAGAGTCAGCTACTGCCAGGAAAAACACACTCTGATTCAGTTGATTTGTTCTGTTAATGTCAAGGGCTGTGATTTCCAATTAACTAATTTTGAGAAGCTGTAACTGAAAATAGCTTCATTAGCTCCAAAGTTAAATGTCTGAATGCAGATTAGGATCTTCAATTAAGAGAACAGGAACTCTAAAGAGGTGGTGATGTCTGCTTATGATCATCTTGCTAAACAAATAAGGAGGCTAACCGGCTGGTGAGGATTTTCAAACAGGGTTTTGCCTCTTCAGAGAGTCTGACTGGGAGTAAGCGTGGAGGGGACAGTACAGATATTCTGGCAAAATAAACTGTTCCATGAGTTATAGATTTATGTACATGCAGCTGACTGATGACAGAAGCATCCCTACTAGTGAGTCTCTTTAGGATAGAGATGCTTCCCTAGTTCAGGTGGAATTAGTTAAAACGGGCATGTGGACTGCAAGATTTCCTGCATCCTTTCTAAAAGGCTCCATCCATATAATCCAGAAGAACTTGAGCAGCTGAAAAAGGTGGGCCCAAAATGCCTACACCACCTCTCTCCTTTCTCTCCCTTTACATTGGAATGGAAAGATACAACAATAATCCCTTTAAAAAATTTTAAAAAATGCATTCAGGGTTTCTATATGATTCTAAGAAGTTTCATTACCTTTGGTATAGGATTAAAAGTATATGTGGTCTTAAAAGTCAACACTGTAACTTGCTAACAAAGCTGCGAGGCATCCAAAGGAAAACCATGCACACCATAAGCTTAGTGGCAGAATCTCTTGTCTCTAGAAGGTTAGTTATTGCCTTTGTAATATTAAAGCCCACCAGGGAGCTGGTGGGACACCTTTTGTTCTGTTTTATCATGTTACGAGTTTCTGGTTTCAGACAAAAGAGGTGAAAGATCCTTTAAGAAAGCAAAGAACTTAAAAAAAAAAAATCAAACTTCCGTCTTGGAAAGCTAGGGATTGTTTTCCTGAAGATGATGGATAGTGGCATTTCAACTTTTTTAGTTTTTAATAGAGAAGAGGGAGGCAGATCACTGAAGGGAAAGAGAATATATAAATACATAGAACTAGGTGACATTTCAATAAGAGCTTTCCTTCTCTCTCTCTCTCTCTCTCTTTTCTTTTCTTTCTTTCTTTTTTTCTTTCTTTCTTTGAAATCTTAAACCCCATTTCTGGCTTGCATTTGGTAGGATTCCTGCTCTGGCTTTTATTAAAAACAGACTGTATGTGGTCAGACTTCTCCATCTAAAGCTAAGCTTTAATAGGCATAAGGATCCTGACAGTCTGTTGAGCTCTCTTTCAGGTGACCTGTGCCACAAGGATTTCCCTCCCAGCCTGCTCAGTTGGCACCAAATCTTGAGGTCTCAGCATAAAACAACCAACTTTCCCATCTCCCTCGGTGCTCTCGTTTCTGTTTCAGATTTGGGACTCTGGGCAAGGCCAGATCAAGTTAAGTCTGGTCTAACTTGACAGCACTCTAGAAATTTCGGATCACACAACTGTTGTTCTACAAATTCCCCAGCGTCATCTCCCAAAGTCTGGTGGCTTCTCTTTTCCCACTTTGCTGCCCAAGCTCTGCTGCTGGTTCCCGCCCTGCTGCCTTCTGCTGCGCGAGAGAGCCAAAATACCAAGGCAATGCCACCCTGCTCCATGGTCAGCTTAGCATTCAAAAGGTGACTTTTTCTGAAGGGCACTGGCGAGCTAGCTCATCCAAAACCAAGGGGTAAAGCAGTCACGTGAGCAGGCAAACCATGCACTGGCATTCTGGAGGACAGTGCCACCAGGTGGCTCTGGCTCCTTCTCATAGCTAAACAGACAGAACAGATTTTAAGGGTGCTTATGGGACTCCTGCCTTTCTACTCTCCAATCCCCCCCACCTTGATGGCCTCTACACCTTCCTGGCACACTGGCAGACACTTTCCCTGTCAATTTGAGGTTTTCTAAAACAATAAATTTGATCTTGCTTGTAGCAATGTTGAATGCTGGAATTCATGGTTTTGATGTGAAAGGGAAATTCTTTTGAATACTGTAGTGCAGTGGTTGTCAAATAGAAAGAGGTTTTATGCCCCTAAGGGACATGTCTAAAGATATTTTCAGTGGTCACCACTAGGGAAGTACCACGGATCTCTCGTGAGTAGAGGTCAGGGTTGCTGCTACTCATTGTATGTGATAATGCACAGGACAGCAAATAGGTCAGCAGTGAGGGGGCTGAGAACCTCCGCTGTCATGGTTGAGAGACTGGGCTCTGAAGTCAGCTCCACCAGGGTCTGACTGAGTGGCTTTGGGAAAGTTGTTTAATCTTGCTGCCTTTCTGTAAAATGTGAAGAACCTATCTCCTTGGGTGGCTGTGAGCTTAACATAAGAGTATACATGGAAAGTTTGGGAGCATAATGATTGCTGGCTATTACCATTATTACCAGAAATTTAGTTCAGTTCCAAATAAATTGTACACTAAGTGTATCAAACTTGGAAAACAAAACCTTATGGGATTGAGAGTATATTCATGGATTAGGACCAGAATGATGACAATAGTACTAACTACAATCTTTAGAGTCTATCAAACTCTTTCAAATGCTTCATCTCATAGGATCTGGGCAATATCACTTTCATGAATGATGAATTCCTGTCTCAGAGGTAAATGAGTCACCTAGGATCTGGGACAACCCAGGTCTTCTGACTCTAAACTCCCTGCTCTTCCCATGTGTCCTTTATCTGCTAATTTAAGGGATGCCTTCCCCTCTCCATCACCCCAATGACCTGAAGATCAAAGTAAGATGCAAAAGCCATAGGCAGGGTGAGGTGACTTGATTTGGCAGGTGGGTAGAAGTCACTATGTCTTTATGGCACAGATATCATTGGGCTTTCTTTCATGGAGTGTATGAATATTCTATTTCTCTGGATTTAAAAAATATATGGAAGAATTTCTTTTCAAATTTTCTGTTTTTGGGAGGGACAGTATACCTGTGATAGATTAATTTTCAAAGATTTCCAATTATACTCATTGTGTCTAAATAGAAGTAGGTGAGATGATAGTTCCAATTCTCTGTTTTAAGTTCCATTATTGAGAAGCTACCTGCAGCTGTACCACCCTAGCATCTTATCCTGACTGATCTTGGAAGCCTGGTTAGTACTTGGATGGAAGACTGCCTGGGAATACTGGATGCTATAGGCTTGGGAAAAGGCCCTGGAAGCCTACTTCAAAAACAGCCATCAAAGAGCCTATGAACAGAAGAGAAGCACTGACATGGCGTCAGGCATGGTACGGTGCCGGGTAGTGTTTCATCTGTTGTACATAGTGTTGCTGTGACCCAACTCGATGGCATCTAACAACAACATTGAATAGCTATATTGTTTGACAATTAGATCTGAAAAACTGCTTACAAATGTCAAAATATATTATTCAAATGTACAGTGATCTCATATGCTTGATTATACATAGCAATCACTATGTCTACATTAAAATTTCTATGTATCTTTTTTTTCTTTTTTTTAAAAAAAGCAACTGCAGATAAATCAGCTGGATTTTACTTGGCTTACATTAAAGTTAGTGATATTGGGTGTGAGGATCATAGTGCAGAGGGCAGATGGATAAAATTCCTTAAGTCAGTGGTTTCCTAGAATTCCTTTGGTAATGAAGAAGGCAAGGCCTTAGCCCATGGATCTCCCATGACCTAGGGAGCACACAGCTTGCCACAACGCAGCCACAGCTCTTGTTTCAAAGCCCTTAGTCAAATTCTACCACAGCTGCCAAAATGTCACTCATTTGGACTCGGCTCTCTTTGGTCCCATTTAGTCTGTGCCAGTTGGTGAATGAGAGGCTTTAATGATCACATAGTGAGTCTTAAATGGTGTAATTGGCTCAGGCTCAGCAATTTTCCTGTACTCTACACTCCTGTTTCAAATACATGTCTGTTAGACTATGAGAAGAGAACCAGGGAGCGGCCCTCCAATTTCTGCCGTGTGCCTTACCTTGGGACACTGGGCGGGGCCCTTGTGGGCCGCGATGGAACCTGCGGAGGGGTCCCGAATGCTTCACTGCTGTTGGGGAAAGGAGGTAATGGCCCAGGACGGAATGGAACTGGGGGAGCCCCAGAGTGGGGCCCGGGAGAGGGGATGGCAGGCGCTGGTCCTCGGCCGGATGAGGGCCTCGAGAGGGGAGCACTTAGTGTGGGCCTCCTTTGGGTTGTGGGGCTTGGAGGCGGTGACCTAAGGAAAGAGACAAATCATGGTTGCCCACTACTCCTTTCTGTCTGAATTAATCTTCAACAAAGTTTCATAATCTCCCAGCCGCTTTTTAAAAGCTATTTTTTTGACTCAGGTACATGTGACACAAGTCAAAAAGTATAAAGGGGTAAATAGTAAAAAGTGAGTTTCTTTCCCCTCCTCCTTGACTCTGTGGAGATGATCAGCAATAGTTTCTGGAGTGTCATTTTAAACTGTAGTCTACATTTGTGCAAGTGTATATTTTCTATCTATATATAAACATTTTTTTTGTATATCACTGAACACAATACAATGTCTTACAAGTTTTTTTTTTTTTAAAAAGCTTCAGGTTAACCTGATTATCTTTTTCCTTCAGGGCTTACAGATCTGTTTGTTCTTTTTAAACGACTGTATAAAACACTTCCCTGGAAGGATGCCTTGGGCTTGTTTATGAAGGGAGTGGATCTAACCAGACCCTCCCACACCTGAACTAGAATAGCTCTTCCCTCTTGCACCTCAAGCCATTAGGTGCATAATGGCTTGGCAGAACATCCTCAGGAAATGACACTAGACAAGCCCCATAGTGCTCAGGTGCCGTGGGCCATCTCCCTACCTGCGAGAATGCTGGATCCAGGAATCATCCACTGGAGGTGGGGCTGGGGTGGACACGGTGGCCGTGTTGATGTCACCAATGATCACAAGGGCTTCTTTCAGGGCCTGGTACATTCGGAGCATCTCATCCCGGCGCTGAGCCTGCTCAGCAGATTCTTCCATCAGGGTATTTTGGTCCTCTGAAGAATATAACTGTGCTAGAAGCTCAGAGTTTATGAAGTCTTTAACCTGTCAGATCACCAGAGAAAAATAAAAATAGGAATAAATGAGTCATTGACTGGTACGAACAAGGTAGTGGCAGCTACGGTCTGTGGACAAAGTCCATGAATGTCCACCTTGGGGAAAGGGAAGCATCCGACATTTGTTTACTCTTTCTTTCTTTTCTTTCTTTCTTTTTCTTTTCTTTCTTTTTTTTTTTTTTTTTTTTGGTCTCTGCCCTCATTGTCCTCTGTACTGGCACAAAGTAATAGTTTCTCTGTCTTCTTGCTGTCAATACCAAAGGATAACATAGATGTTAAACCCTGCCACCATCAGAACAGGGCCTGACAGCTGTGTGAACATCTCATGATGTTGTTTGAGGCTACTTAGCTTATATAGAAGGGAAGTACCATAAAGAAAGCAGTAATATTTTCAACAGAAGATGGTGGTATAAATACACCCATTTAGTGACAAAAGCTTTTCATTCCTTGGCATTCACTGTCCTTTTGCAAGCTATTATCAAAATCATTGGAAAACTATGACTCTTTTAGTGTTGTCTCAAAAATAGAATTAGCATCAAGTGAATATTTATTAAATACAGAATATAAGAGATCTCTTCCAGTCAGTTGTCCAGGTAGCTCTTTTCCAAATCTCTTGGTGTAAATAAGTGAGCACCTCAAGTACTGCATCTGTTTTGTTGAAACATCTCTATTGGTATTCCATCAATTCCTGAAGACTGTGTTTCACCAATTCTTTTAAGGCTGCTTCAATTTCTTCCTTCAGTACCACTGGTTCATGATTATATGCAGCCTCTTGAAATGGTTATCATCCACCAATTCTTTTTGGTATAATGACTTTGTGTATTCCTTTAATCTTCTTTTGATGTTTTCTTTGTCATTTAATATTTTCCATGTAGAATCCTTCACTATTGCCACTCGAGGCTTGAATTTTCCTTCAATTCTTTAAGCTTGAGAAAAATAGAGTGTGTTCTTCCCTTTTGGTTTTCTATTTCCAGCTCTTTGCACATGTCATTAATATGTTTGATTTTGTCTTTTCAAGCTGCCTTTGGAAATCTTCTGTTTAGTTAACTTCATGTCTTTTACTTCAGCTGCTCCTCATTCAAGGATAAGTTTCAGAGTCTCTTTTGATATATAATTTGATCTTTTCTCTGTCTCCTATCTTTTTAACAATCTTTCTTTCCTCGTGAATGATGTCATTGATGTCATGTCACAACTCATCTGGTCTCTGATCATTAGTGTCTAACACATCTAACCTATTCTTGAGGTATCTCTGAACTCAGGTGGGATATACTCAAGGTCATACCTTGGCTCTTGTACACTTGTTCTAATTTTCTCCAGTTTCAGCTGGAACCTGCATATGAGCAGTTGAAGGTCTGGTCCACAATTGGCACTTGGTCTTATTCTGACTTTTGATATCGAGCTTTTCTATCATCTTTCCACAAATGTAGTCAGTTTGATTTCTGTATGTTCCATCTGGTGAATTCCATCTGTATATTCTGTTTATGTGGGTGAAAAGTTGTTTTTGCAATGAAAAGTTCATTGGTGTGACAATCATATCATGTGATCTCCAGCATCGTATTATTGGTGTCATTAAGGTCATATTTTCTACTAACTACTGAGCCACCTTTGTTTTCAACTTCTACATTCCAGTCACTAGTAGTTATCAGTACATCTTGATTGTATGTTTGATCTATTTCAGATTGCAGAAACTGGTAAAAATCTTCCCTCTCCATCTATAGCCTTAGAGGTGGGTGCACAAATTTGAATGTTGTTTTTAGGTGCCATTGAATGGGGTCCAACACATAGCTACCCTATGTACAACAGAACAAAACACTCTCCAATGTACTGCCATGCCTGGCACATCAGTGTGTCTTTGCTATTCATAGGGGTTTTTAATGGTGGCTTGTTTCAAGAGTAGATTGCCAGATTCTTCTCCCTAGACTGCATCACTTGGTATTCCCAGGTGGTCTCCCATCCAAGGACTAATCAGGCCAACCCTGCTTAGCTTCTGAGATCAGGGGGGAGTCAGATGCCAGGGTGGTATGGCTAAAGACCTTAAATTTGAATAGTCATGTTACCTGTCCTTCCTTGTACGCATATGGATATTATTCTATCATTGACAGCATTGTACTTCAGGATAGATCTTGAGATGTCTTTTTTGATGATGAATGCAACCCTTATTTCTCTTTAATCTGTCATTCCCTGCATAGTAGACCATATGATTATCTGATTAAAAGTGGTATATGCCAGTCAATTTTAGCTCACTGATCCCTAGAATGTCGATATTTATGCACTCCATTTCCCTTTTGATGATTTCTAATTTTATTAGTTTCATACTACATACATTCCATATTTCAATTATTAATGTATATTTATAATTGTTCCCTCTAATTTTGAGTCATGCCACATTAGCAAAAGTGGCTGTAGCATGCTGATGGCAGATGGATATTAGCTGGAAGCAGAGAATACCAGAAAGATATCTATCTTACTGACTATGCAAAGGAATTTGTATGGATCATGATAAATGATGAACAACATTGCAAAGAATGGGAATACCAGAGTACTTAATTGTACTCATGAGGAATCAGTACATGGACCAGGAAGCAGTCATTTGAACAGAACAAGGAAACATTGTTTGGTTTAAAGTTAAGAAAGATGTGCATTGGATATATCCTTTCACTATACCTCTTCAATCACTATGCTGAGAAAATAATCCAAAAAGCTGGATTTTATGAAAAGGAACATGGCACCAGGATTGGAGGAAGACTCAGGAACAACCTGCTTTATGCAGATGACACGACTTTGCCTGCTAAAACTGAACAGGATTTGAAACATTTATTGATGAAGATCAAAGAACACAGCTTTCTATATGAATTGCGTCTCAACATCAAAAAAACAAGAGTCCTTACAACTGGGTCAGTAAGCAACTTCATGATAAATGGAGATAAGATTGAGGTTGTCCAAGATTTTTCTTTATTTGGGTCTATAATCAACACCCATGGAAACAGTAGTCAAGAAATCAAAAGGCATTTTGCACTGGGAAAAGCTGTTGCAAAAGACCTCTTTAAAGTGTTAGAAAGTAAAGATGTCACATTGAAGATGAAGGTGCATCTGACTCATGCCATGGTATTTTCAGTTGCATCATATAGTTGTGAAAGCTGGACACTGAATAAGGGAAATAGGAGAACAATTGATGTTTTTGAATTATGGTGCAGAAGAAGAATATTGAATATACCATGGGCTGCCAAGAGAACCAATAGGTCCATCTTAGAAGAAGTCCAACCAGAGTGCTCCTTGGAAGCTAGGATGGCTAGAATGTGTTTGACGTATTTTGGACATGTTGTTAGGAGGGACCAACCCCTGGAGAAGGACATCATGCTTGGGAAAGTGGCAGGTCAACAAAAAGAAAGAAAGACTCTCAACTAGATGGATTGACACAGTGTCTGCAACAACGGTTTTAAACATAAAAAAGATCATGTGCCTGGCCCAGAATCGGGGAGGTTTTCATTGTGTTGTACATAGGGTCACTATGAGTCAGATCTGACTCCATGGTACCTAACAAAAATAACTTTCTATGGGTATGTAACTACACAAGTTGATTTACAAATTAAAAGAGAGATACTATTTTCTAGAAGTTTATGATAACAGTTAACAGTAATGAAGACTGATATGGGGTTTTACCATTGTAACAGATCTTTTCTAAACAAAGCTAAATTATGAGCAATATATATATGAGTCTTTGGAGAGAGGCATCTTATAAGGATGAAGACAGAAAGGATAAATACATTGCACAACATTGAAAAGGAGGGATTTGATTTCATCAAATCTCAGACATCAGCAATTTTATGTGACACTAAGAAGGAAAAGAAACTATCAAATGATAATAAAGTGTCAAGATACCATCAAGTGTAAGATCCATCTTCATTTGGGAAATATTAAATGTGAAAAGAATGGATGAGTATCCATGAAATGGATATGGTGTGTTCCGAATGCCTTCATGAGTTGTATGATTTAATTCTCACTACATAGTGAGGTAACATGTGTCATTCCAATTTTACAGCTGCAGAAATGGGTTTAGAGAAGTTTAAGTAACTTGCCCAAATCACAAAGACTTAGGTTGAACCAATAATCGTCTGACTTGAAGCCTGATGCTCATTTCATTTACCTCATTATCTCAGGGTGGTTGAGTGCTTGGAAAAGATAATTTACATTTAAGCATCATCGTCAACATTATTCTTGGTGCTAGGGATGGAACCCAGGGCTTGGGCAGGCTAAGCACACAGACTCCCACCAAGCTACAACCCCAGCGTAAGCATCATTAGAGTGGTGAAAGTGTATTAATTAACTTAAACCTAGAAAAATAAGCCCATTTGAGGTTTTCAATTTCTTAGTTACATGAGAATGCTCAATCTTATCTACAGACACTAGATATTTCTACAAAAGGCCAAAAGTAAGTGGTATTTAATGGTTTTAAATTCCAATGGGAAGCAGGACACCGGTCAGATGCTCAAGATTCTTGGGTTGTAGTTAAATTTATAACTCAGAGATGACAAGAGTCAAACACAGTATGTTTTTCAAGGTATCAAAACATGTAAATAATTCTACTAATCAAATGTGGCTAAATCACAGCTTCATTGTGGTGAAATAGAGACTTAATTCTGGGCACATATTTTGTACACCAAGAGAGATTCAAATGTGGAAGTAATCTAATATCCACTATATATCAGGGAATAGTCTGGTGAGGATGGAAGGTTTATGATAGTTATAATCATTATGGAAGGTCAATTTGGTCAACAAGTCTGGGGCAGAATGAGAAGAGGTTGAATGCTAAGGAAAAGTGTTTGAAATTTATCCAGTTGGCAATGTGGCACAATAAAAGGCTATTAATCAAGTTAGTGAAATAATGAGTCTTCAGGAAAATGAGTCTGGCTGTGATTAAAAAAGAATTCATATAGGGTAAGAGGGGGCTAGATCCATTAGGCTATTGCAGATTAATCCTGAGATGATAAGAATTTAGCAATGTTACAATGGGATAGAACAGACGGGTACATGTGTGACATTATGAAGAAAATATCAGCTGCACTTTGTGCTGTTTGTATGTGAAGGACACAGAGAAAAAGAACAAACATATTTAAAGCACTGGCATTTGGGTGGAAGGGAGAATAGAAAATCAAATGGCAAAACGGAAGCCACATTGAGAGGAAAGACAGTCAATTTGGTTTTAGGAGTATTTCATTCCCCTCGTAGAAGATTTACACTCCTTTAAGCATGACTTACAGGTGCTTCAGGTGATTCGGACATTTGCACCAACCTTCCATTGTGAGACATGTGCATGCTCTCAGATGCGTGGTGCAACTCAAAACTCAAAACCACACAACTGTCCTAGCATTGACCACCAGCTGGGTTAAGCTCTTTCGAAGCTTTATATCTCACTGGAACATCATGTAGGAACCATTAGATACCATTTAGAAGACAGTCTTTCCAAGAGTTCATGTAAAGTAGTTTTGAATTAAGAATCAACTGTCAAACCATAAAATAGGGGACTGTTGCAACCCTCTGATTAAAGATCTGTCTGAAATCTTCCATAGCAAAATGTGACACACTAAAACTTGCCTACTGTCTTTGATGCCTGTGTCTGGCAATGTTCTGAAATAATATGGGCATTCTTAGCACAGGAGGAAATGGCTATTCTGCATGTGGGGTAAGACCACAGGGTTTAGAATGAGAAAGGTCTGAAGTCTAAAACTTCTTCGTCTTTGAAACTCGGGTTTCCCATCTGTAAAATGGGGATGATGATAGTAGCTGCTTTAAGAGGTGTAAAGATTAAGAAAGAATGAACATAAGGTGTGCAGCATACTCCGTATTGTTTGGTTTTGGATATAAGGGGGACGGTAGTGCACTAGTGCAATAGTACAGCTATCAAATTACATACTTGACACAGAGCATAGTTTAACATTTTGTCTTTAAGCAAATGTTTAGACTCTTTCCTGTTGCAAGTCTAGCTTTACGATGCTACAGCTGGAATTTGGAACAAAGATGAGGGTAGGGGGACTTTGGGGAGTTTCCAGACACTTCAGGGACTTTCTGAGTAGTGTGTTAGTGGGACAAATATTTGAATCAAGGATTCTGTAAGGTGGAGGCTAGGGAGATCCCTTTTGGGTGATAGCACTTAGAAAATACCTCGTGGGATGTAATAAACATATCTGGATGTGAGATTGAAAACATTTATGCTTTCAATTATAACACCTTATAACCTATGCTTCTTTGTATGGTTCACAAAAATTCTCACACAAAGCTCCTTCCAGCTCAGACTCTCTGGGCTAGATAAACAGGCATTACTGGACAATGTGGCACTGCTCAGTGTAAAGGAATGTGAGGTCATTAAAAACGTCCCACATGTTTTCCTCTTTCTCACTTTAACCCTTCTGTGACAGTCTGTAATAAGTTTTCACCTTAAACCATCTTTGTTATGACTGTGGCCATTTTAACACCTCCACAAAGAGGAGAGAGATTTTGATGGTTTTCACGCAGTTCAGTTGCCAAGAATGACCCTTTCCCCAAACTCTTTGTTTCTTAATGGGAGGGTTTCAGTGTGTGCCACCATGATGGCTTTCATTCACAGGACATGTGTGTCCATATGTTGCTGAGAAGTTGAATTTTGTTTAGTTTGAGGAGTGGGGGCTTGGTTAGAATGGTGACTCTTTGAGATCTAACAATTCTCCTGTATCTACTTTTGCCACCTTCTCTTTTCCTGGGGATTTAGTTCTGCCAACAGCCAAGAAGTTTTGCTTCTTCAAAAAGTAACCCCTGTGGGATCACAAACAAAATGTTGGGCAAAAGAAGTTGACGCAAGAAGACACATACTATGTGATTCCAAATTTCAGAGATAGTTACAAGTAGTGGATGGTATAAGAAATTGGGGGTGTGTTCCCCATGGTGGGGGGTGGGGTGAGACCAGAGAGAGGCTCTGGGATCTCTGTGGGTCTCAATCCTTTATTTGAACAGAGTGCTGTGTTCTTGGTCTGTGGAAACAGATTGATGGTCCAAATACCACAAGAAAACTCTGGTATGTAAGACGTATTTTCCACTGAAATAATGAACATTTAAAATAACACCTTGCTTCACACACAGTAAAGTTACAGTAACTACTGAAACTAGGGCACGTGTTACTAATTTTGCACCAAAGTGCCAAGGGCCAGGAGAGTTGATGTGGACCCACAGGGGGCCAGGGACACAGGCCCTGGCACCCATTCCAACTGGGAATTGCCTCCAGGTTTCTGATTTCTAAAAAGAATTTGCACAAGCTTTTGTCTTCAATTTCATATTTTCTAGGTTTTCTGGAATATGAGAAACAATGCTTTAAGATTTAAAACATAGTTTCTCGTATTTCAAACCAACCCTAATTAAAGCTTCAAATGAAATTGATCCTCTGGGAAGGAAACCCTGTGGATCTATTCTATGAGGGTAGCCTCCACTTTGCAAGAGCTTAGAGTTGTTCTCACTTGTCACCTGTCCTAGCTGATGTTGAAATAGAGACAGCATCGGACCACGAGAAGACTGGATTGCAATCTTGACTCTGCCACCCCCATTTTGGGCAAGTCACTTAACCTCTCTGGGCCTCAGTTTATCCATTTATATGCTGAGGAAATAACAGTCATGTAACGGGGTGATTGACCAAAGGGTCGAAGCAGAATGATGTGCTGTGTTGCCCCACACATTTCTTAGAATAAAGCTGGATCCACTTCCTTCCTTCTCTGATGGAGCACTTCTGCCGGGGTGAGCTACACAAGACAGACCATCCAAATGGGCTTGCTGTGGGGTGTTATGTGTATGTTAGCTTTAAAGTTCTCAACAAAATTCTGTGGCTCTGACTGTAGTCTGTCCAGAACAACCGCCTGTCATAAACTTGCTATTTCTTTGTGCTGCTATTACCTGGTATATTTAAGTAATGAAACAGCTGCTGCATTTCAATAGACAAAGGCTTACAGTATGTCTGAGGCAAGGCATTTATTGCTGGGCTTTAAACTCCTTAAACAATTCCATATGGGGACCTGAGTGGCAGAACACTTAATGTAAACTTTCAAAGAAAACTGCCCACTGAATCCTGAACTTTATGAAAGCTGGCTTGAACACATTGTTTTTCAGAAGGCTGGGCGGCCATTCCCATCTCGAAGAGGAAAAGCCCTAGACCAGCAAGAGAGAGGACCACACTTTAGGCATTTATTGGTTCTGAAGGAATACCTTTTTCACTCAAAGCCATTTATAGAAACAGTTGGCTTTAGTGGGTGGAATTCAGAATTAGGAGGCAGATGATTAGTTTTTTAGCTGTGATTCTCTTACTAATTCTCGCATTTGAAGCTCTCTTCAAGTCAAATTTTAAAAACCCAGCACATCTGCATGGCACAGAGTTGGGCATTTGCTGAGTTTGTTTCTTGGTGCTCAATAGGTCAGATCTGGAGTGAACAACAAGGCTTGGGCATTCTGTACAATAAAATGCCATGAGAATATAAGTGCATTTTTAAAAGACCTTTACAGGTAGAGAATTACATATGTAATTAAAAAATCTATAATGTGTATTGTCTATACAAAATTATTCATAGTAAAAAAGCAGATAAAATAATATTTAAGAAAAGCAATCATTCTAGATATGTAAAAGTAATTTCTGGTGGATACAAAAAGTTAAATTTCAAATATAGACAACTGTAATTTCATAAGAATTCAGCATTAGATGATACTTTTGCTTTCTTCATTTTCCTATTAGTCTCCTACGTTTGACCTTAGAGATCAGGACTTAATTATAATCTCCTTTCTTATAGCACTTACGTGAGTTTGCTCTCAATACAACTAGCATGACTTTATCTGCACAATAATATTCTGTTGAGACAGTTTAGCTCTTTCTTGAAAGCAAGCAAGCACAGCAGTGAAAAGTGACAAATTACCCCAACATTTTTATACATGTGACACACATTGTTGTTCTTGAGGAGAAAGTAGATTTGCAATAGAACATTTTTCTCCCTTTTAACTGATCTGTCAAGCTACTCCTCACAGCCATAGACAGGAAGTGTGATTCTCTGTGCTGATGATTTACTATAGTGCAAAGCAAAGCAGTATTTGAATTGATGGCAGTACTAATGACTCAGCAAAACAGTGAAAAGAGAAATGATCCTTAATCAGGAAATTGTTTAACTAAGCAAGTGCCTAGAATATACCATAGCAAAACAACCTGAATTCATTTAAGCAAAGTGAAAAGGGTAATTTAAAAAATACACAGACTAGTACTTTAGATTTTTCTAAATGGCTTATGGGTACATTTATTATATCCTGACAGTTCTGCAAGGTACCTCTGTGTTCTGATGGAAGTTGTAGAAGTCACTGACTTCAGCTCAGAGAGGCTACATGATTTGCTTCAGATCATACAGTAAGCCATTGACCAAGCATCATAATATAATTCATAGTTTTCACACCTCCAATTTATTGTTTACCTGCTGCTTAGACTTAAAAGTATCTTGCTAACCTTATTTGAATGCACAAAATGTGCATGAAAACAGTTAAAAACAATTCTGTGTCCAGGAGTGCATGGGGCTTCTTATAGTCATGGAATATAATACAGAGGTCATGGACAATAAGTGGATTGTCATACTCGGAAATAAAATAGTGAAATGAATCTTGAGACACAGTTAAGGGCTATTTATAGTTCTTAAATAGGTAGCCATATTAATTTCTTACATTTGTATATTCTATTGTGCTTTTAGCCTGCAGCGGTAGCCCTGTGGCATCCGATCCCGTCAGATCTCGGAAGCTAAGCAGGGTCGGGCCTGGTTAGTACCTGGATGGGAGACCGCCTGGGAACACCAGAAGCTGTAGGCTTGGGAGAAGGACCTGGCAAACCCCTCCCAAAAATCAATCTGCCATTGAAAACCCTATGAACAGCAGAGAAGCACTGACAATAG
>VMDO01004613.1:0-12598 GCA_007922755.1 Pedetes capensis | reverse complement strand
TTGTGCTTTCACATACACTATCCCTAACTTGGGTACATTTACTATGATTACTATTCTACATATGGAGGACAGAGATACATAGAAGTTAAGTGACTTGCTTTAAGAGTCTGCAGTAGACAACATCAGTGTGGTAATCGGTGTCTGTAATCCCAGGTGGAGGCAGGAGGATTACAGGTTCGAGGCCAGAGGCAGCCTGAGTAACTGAGACTCTGTCTCAGTTTATAAATAAAATGGGGCTAAGGGTGCAGTTCAGTGGCAGAGCACTTGCAAAGTAAGTGTGAGGCCCTGGGTTCAGCCTCCTAGTACTGGGGGTGAGGGAAAGCCAGGCTTTTAGAACCCAGGTTTCTCTTGAATTCTAGTTTGGGGCTCTTTTCACTACTTTATTGTCAGATTTTCATTTCTTACAAATGATGCTTACAATACATCATTGGTTTAAATAGAAAAATGTCCTTAGAAGATAAATGGGAATAAAATTGTTGGTGTCTCACTTGTCATGATCCAAAAAAGTCCGCTATAAAACACCTCATAGCTGCCTTCTCAAAAAGATAGTTTCCCTAATAACTGTTGTATTATTTATACTTTAAAAAGTTAACTGCCAAAAGAACCAAAGTACATCACATAATTTTAAGTATCATATCTAGACAGCTACAAATAACCAAAATGGGAGAGAATCTGGACAGCATAAATCCATCGATGGCTAGTATAGTAGGAAACTGAGATTTGTGGTTATATCATCCTTATCTTAAAAAAAAGCAATGCTGACTGACTTCATCTTCAAGCAGATAAGGTAAGAAGAACTTTTTTGGGTGAAAATAGCATTCCAGAATTTAAAGAAGATGAAAACAATTGTATTAATATGTAGTACATGCTTGTGTATATAGGAAAAAGTATATCCCTTTTCTTTAATCTCAAGGTTTAGGAACCAGGACATCTGGTTTTATTGCTGGCTTTGTAATTCCATAAATGTAGCATTTTTGCACTGCTTTATTAGCAAATTTGCACCCTTCTGCAAGAGAACCAGTGTGGAACATCTCTGTGCAGTAGCTAGAAGGTTTTCCTCTTCTAAGTTCTCTTTTATTCATTGGTCACTTGCCAATTGTAAAGGAAAAAATATAAACCTGGGGAAATAGGTACTTTAGTTATCCAGAAAGTATCATAAAAATTTTTGAGAAAATGTGCTAGGATGGGCTAGAAGTGAACAGGAGATAGTTTGTAACCACTTACGTTATTGATCATTAGGTGCATTATCGTTTTGGGAATTAGATCTCGGATGCATTTGTTGATAATAGACATGTAGGAATCTACGAGGTTGCGGATGGTCTCCACTTGCCTCTCCAGCTGTGGGTCCATGGAAAAGTTTTCTGCTTGGCCATTCTCATCATTTTCAGTCTAACAGAAAAGAAACAAAACATGGATTATCTCACATTTGCTCAGAGGGAAAAAAATGACCAAACATTTTCAAATGATCCATTTCTGATCAGTGTACTTGGACTGTATAGCTTACATGGTAACATCTTTATCATCTTATCACCCACCAATTCTGAAAAGAAATCAAAACCCTGCAGATATTTTACTTTCAGCTTGCCACATTCTAGCAAAGGCAAGTTATTCTAATTCTGAATGAATGTTGAGACAAATAACCAAATAAACTGTGCACCTAACAACATACCTCTAGAGAACAATCTAGTCTTAAGCCACTTGTAAGTTGGCCCAAGAACTGAATCCAAATATGTGATGCAGATGTAAACATCTGGGAAGCATCTCCAGGGATTCTATAGATTAGAAATAACCTTGATGTTATTCTGGCTCTTCTTGGTCTGCTCTGCATTGGATCAGCATTTGGGTTAGCCCAGATTCAAAACTAAATCTCCTAGGACTGGCCTGGAGCCCAAATAAGAGATCTAGAAGATAAGTCATTCTTCCACGCACTTGCTGGAATTTGTTATGTAAATTCGTGCTTCTGTCATCACTACTAAGGGCTGGCTCTACTGTGAAAAACTTACTATTTTAACTTCCAACTTGTTATTCTTTGAATAAAACAGAACACGTCTATACACAAAGAATTTATTTGTGCAATATGAGAGAACCATCTGTTTTCTATACTATAGGACTTGAGTTAATTAATTTTGGCTTATCCACCCAGAGGCTGGGCTGGAATGGCATCTTTATCATTAAGGGCTGAACTATTGGCTTGACATTGAAATCAATTTAGAACAAATGGTCTCCATTTCAAGTCAGGTTGAACCATCTAAACCCCAAAACACGATACAGATATTATTAGTGTCTGTATACTTCCTAGAATTTGGAAAGATTTAATTATGAATGTAAAAAGGGGAAATAACTTATTCCTTCCAATGTGGACAAAAATCATTTTTCTCTGGTAATATATACACTTTGATCTGCCAGATTTTCAATCATCCAATCAGTTTTAGGCAAAGCACTTTGCTAAATAACTTCACTGGGTTTATAAATGACAAGCCTTCCTTTTGAATCAATATGGGGTAAATTTATAGACTATAAAATCAGCAATAACAAGGATAGAATTCTATAATCATTTATATAGGCTTCTCTCAGAAGTATCTAATTAAACAATATTAAAATAATACATGCTCACTCTAAAAACAACAACAACAAAACCAAACCAAACCAAAACAAAACAAAAAAAACACTTATTTTCCAGTCCTGAGAATGTGACCCTAAGCTTCCAGGTAACAGTGAAAGAGTATTTCTGAGGTACCTTACTGCTACAATAGCAAGGTAGAGGACTGAAAGATTCAAAATGACAGTTGGTTCCCTATTCCATTTCTTTAAAAATAGTCTTTAGTTATTGAAAGAATGAATTACCAGTAAATCAAGTCCTATGTAGTTCTTTATTTTTGCTATTAGTTTGTGACATGGGCACTTTTAAGGTGAAAAACTAGAGCATAAAACATTTCCAATTCTAACTTTACAAAAAAAGGCCAAATTACACATGTGTATTTTACATCTCTGTTTCCTACAAGCAACTCCCCCTTCCTGGAGTCATGTATTCCTACCACTTTTATTGCCCACTTGTGAAGACCTTTCCTATTTCAAACCTGCTCGACATCACCTCTCTCAGACAAGCGTGTAGTGGCCCTCAGACCCTTTACTCTTGTACTTGTTTTTATTACCATCCAGCTGGGTTCTATGCTTCTTACTGCCTAGCAAAGTATTTGGAGTACCTGAGGACAAGAGGGAGGGGTAAAGGCTACAAATGGGTTACCAATGTCAAGGAAGCCCACTCCTGCCTCAGTGCATCTTAGGGTGTTCAAGGAATCTAACTAGTCAGAAGAATGAGGAAGAGATAAATCCAAAGTTGATGGATTAGCATCCACTGGGTCGCTATGAGTCGGATACCGACTCGACGGCACCTAACAAAAGTACTTGATAATAATGAGAAAAAAAGTATGAAATTATGTATATTCATGAGAACAAATGACCTAGAGTTTTGTGAAGAAAATCTTTTCTACAGAAATCAATATAAGGGCTACCATATAATTCAGTTTGTCTCTCTGATCTAAAATATTATCAGATTTTGCTACTACATTTAGCAGTAAGGGGTGCTGGCATTTCAGCATCAACTTACTACTTTTCTTAGGACACAATACATGCTAAATAAATGTTCCTATGTACCAGGCTGAGCACTTCCTATAGAAAAGATGCACCCTGACCTTAGGAGGTAGGCACCATTGTTATTGTCAACCTACAGATGACCATGTGGAGGCTTTGAGAGCTGACATTTGTTCAAGTTGGAATGAATATAATTTTCATTTAAATTTTTTCTTTAGGTGTGAATAAACAGGAAGTATGAAACAATGAAAGTACCCATAATACATCAAGTCAGTTTTATAGATAACATAATAAGTGTGAAAATAGTTTATAGGAAAAAGATACTATTGAAGTATTGATATTGTAAGAAACAAATGATTGAGCTACAAGAGAAAAGCAGAATAAATAGCATCTATTAAATAAACCTCTAGTAATACAAAGCACCAGGAAAATTATGTCATCATTCGGTTTCGTGTAGAAACACTGAGTTTTCCCATTTCACACCATCCTTAGCATTCAGCCTTGCTTTACTTGGTTGTATATCAAAATGTGCAAAAGACATAACATTGCTTATTGCTTATAATTTCAAAAAGTGAAAGCCAGAATATCAGAATGAAGAACATTCATTTAATTCTCAACATTAAAAAAAAATAGAAGCCTTCCAAAATAACCAGTAGAACAATCTGAAATTCTCTTTAGCTTTCGGAAATACTAGTAGACATGTGGCCACATGCAAATTGGAACTATTCTGACAATGCAGTGGGCATGATGGAGATCACAGAATTCAGAACACAAATTTGATTTGTTTTCTGATTTTACAAAGAAAGATGGAATAATTGCTCCTTCTAATATGTCTAAGATGAATGGGAACATGTATATAGAAGGAATTTTTCTGAGTAATTGGAGAGAGCAAACACTCCATTTTCCCTAACCCCAGCTCTAATCAAATTCTCTCGCTCTTTTCTGGATGTGTGCTGTGTATGACTATGTATTTTTTCTTTGTTTAAATTATAGGATTGCAACTGGATTCTTTGCAGTCAGAGTGCTGAAGTGACAGCTGTTTATCATTATCTTCATCAAGGGAATGTAAAATAAAAATAGTAATTTGTCTCTGATCTTTGAGGCAAAAAAAGAATGGTCTGCAAACATTTAACCTTTTATGTGCAGGTTCATTGATGCTATTTACAAGATGGGAATAATATTGTAGAAAGCAGCTTTCTTCTGAAAAAATACAATGGACAGGCCACCTTTTGCATTTTTTTTCCTAAGAAGCTTTTAGGAAATCAAGTTGAATTTAGGCAATAAAACCAACACTGTGCATGTGTTTATAACAATTACTATAACTTTCTTTTCTTGGGAAATTATTTGCATAGTATTTGTGAAACACTGTTTTACAAAATTTTCATTGACATTTTTCGCTTACAGACTACTACTCTACCAGGTGAATGAATGAAAGTGTTGCATGAGAAATAATCTTCATTAAACCTTGAAGCATCCATTAATGGAAGCTCTGGGCTTGACTGGAATGCTTATTTTTTCTCAGCTTAGTTTTTCTCTTTTCCCTTACTAAGAAAAATCTCTTAAGTCATAGGTTTATTTGAGGACTACTGGAACCATTAAAAGAGGCTTGTGACTTCAACACTTTAAAAATAGAATAATGGAAATGGAGAGTATCCTGGAAGTAATATGTACACAAAAACATTACAGAGCTAATGAGGTAAGGCCGGTTGTATTTCTTCTCACCATTGAAGAGCCATGGACAATAATCTACAGATTTGCAGAAATGAAATTCCCAGATAACCATCACTTGCTCCTTTTTAAACACCCAATAGAATTCTCTATTACCTTGAACAAATAGTAAAAATATCATTTGATGCTTTTTTTTCTTAGTGAATTGGGTCACCATTCTGAAAACACTATTCTTATCCATGCTAAGGCACTTTTGAATTTTTCTAGCCCCACATTACTAAAAACCTCTCCTAATTTGCTAAGGCTAGCAAGGTATGTGGGAGAAGGACCTGGCAACCCACTCCCAAAAATCAGTCTGCCATCGAAATCCCTATGAACATCAGAAAAGCACTGACAATAGTGTTTTGCCTGTTGTATGTAGGGTTGCTATGAGTCAGACACCAACTCAACAGCACCCAACAACAACAGCAAGGTCGTGGTGGCACACACTGGTAATCAATGAGCTGTGAAGGATGAAGCAGGAAGATTGTGAGGTCAAGGACAGCCTGGGCAACAATTAACCTGCAGCTGTAATACTGTGGCCTCTGTTCCAGTCAGATCTTAGAAGCTAAGCAGGGTCAGGCCTGATTAGTACTTGGATGGGAGACTGCCACTGAATGCCAGGTGCTGTAAGCTTGTGAGAAGGACCGGGCAACCCACTCCCAAAAAACAATCAGCCATTGAAAATCCTATGAATAGCAGGGGCTGGGATTTAGCTCAGTTGGTAGAGCGCTGCTCTGCAGTCTCTGAGGTCCCGAGTTCTGTTCCTACCTAGCACCACAAAAACGGGAGAAGGACATGGCAATCCACTCCTGAGGAATCCCGAAATGATTAGCCAGTGAAAACCCTATGAGGGTCACTATGAGTTGGATATGACTCGAAGGCACCTAACAACAACAATGAATAGCAGAGAAGCACTGACAATAGTGTTTTGCATGTTGTATGTAGGGTCACTATGAGTAGGACACTGACTCTGACTCGATGGCGCCTAACAGCAGCAAGGTATGTGACCACATTTGTACAAAACCACGTGAGTACCATTTTTGAGGGTTGTCTAGACTGTAGTCTGACATATTTAGCATCTGGTGTGACACTGTGAAAGATGCAAAAGTCTAAACATATAGGCCTTGCTGTGAGCCTAAGCACAGAGGACACAAAGAAGAGATGAGTCAGTAAGCCCAAGCATGTACTAAATGAGCTCGGGGCATGGCTGACCTCAGGAGAGTCTTTATGGATGGGAACACTTGAAGAGGACCTTAGAAGTTAGGAGGAATTTCAAAGACAAAGACTGGGACTGACAGAACATGCTCGTTTTCTCTCTAATACTTAGCATAGCAACCCTCAGTTTTTTCAATGGCTGATTGTTTTGGGAGTGGATTGCTATGACCTCCTACTCCCAAAGCAAGTTAATAAATACTGTTGAATGAATGAAGAAAATAAACCAACACAGGCCACTTCCTGAAGAATTAGATTTTTATTTCAGAAGAGGACTGAGGGAAAGTTCGGGATCACTGAGGTGTTTCTATTGGGGAAATATGGATGATCACTTGAGTTCTTCATGTAGAGCCTCTCTTCACCTGAGCAAGATGAAAACTGTCTGCATCCAGCATTGCACTGGATTGATAAAACGATCCTGAGGATGTCTACAGATTTGAGCTCTAATTCTAATCAAAAGGCTGGGCAGCAAAAGGAATATGCAGTTGCAAGAAGAGAACACACTGAGCCCAGTCTGATCCCAGTTATCCAGTGGGTTAACATTAAATTAACATAAGCAGACAAATTCCATCCTGCTTGTTATTTTCATCTTTCTTTGGTTCTTCTCCGTTACCTGGTATTATTTATTCTCCATAAAACTTTTAGTCTATCTCAAAGTAGAATCATAAACACTATAAAACTATGTGTGATTGATGCTTAATTGTTATTGTTAGGTGCCTTTGAGTCAGGTCCGACTCATAGCAACCCCATGTACAACAGAAGGAAATATTCCCTGACACTATGCCATGTACAGCACTATGTCAGTGCTTTTCTGTTATTCGTAGGGTTTTCGATGGTAGATTGTTTCGGGAATGGCTTGTCGGGTCCTTCTCCCATTTTTGTGGTATTGGAGATCAAACCCAGGGCCTCAGTGCAGAGCAGCACTCTACCAACTGAGCTAAACTCCAGCACCAAATGCTAAATTAAATTACCATAAACCCTGCAGAATTTTAAAGATACTTACTTGATGGAAAATAACAAACTCTCTTTAATGCTGGCATAGCTCTGTATCTTTTCTCTTTTAACTCTCTCTCAGGGCCAAAACATCCTGGTAGAGTATGTGTCTGCAATAATATGTCTAAATTCCTAGTAAGTAATTTGGATGGTGACAGCAATGAATGAAATTTGGAGGAATAGGGAGTGGAAGGCTGTGTCTCATATAATTGTTTTGATCTGCCACTGTGAATAAAATGTAGAAATGAAGATTCTTAGAAAAACATGAAACTTGTGTATTGTTAACCTATAGTCTCTCTAGAAATAATTTCAGTCTAGTTTAATACCTTTAAATGCTTCCATAGCTTTTATAATAAGTTCAAGAATATGAAAAATCCATGTCAATTATTTTAAGCACAATATAAAACACTAAATAGTCTTACTGATACTTTTTATAATTGTAAATATGATATTTTGGGACAATTTTGATCTTTACAGTTTGCTTACCATAAAGTAATCTTTCATCCAAACAATAACCATAACCAATCTCCTCTTCATCATTTTGGGCTTTAGATAACAATAATCTTAAAAGGACTAAAATTATTTTTGAAGTATTAGCTATTGGGAAAAATATCAATGTATGTTTAAAAAATAACTTTGTTATAAAGAAAATAGTTTTTCTAAAAAGCACTGAAATCAGAATCATTTGGTACTTGTCCTTAAATTTATTCTTTTAAAGGAAAACAAAACCAAACTTTTACTTGGAATAGAAAAACAGGAAGTAGACTATTTCCAGAGAGAAAAATATCCAGAGAATGAGAACAGGTAAAATGAAAGTACAAAAAGTTTGGGATGGAGAGTGTGTGTGTGTGTGTGTGTGTGTATTAGCTGCCATTGAGTCGATGTCCAACTCATACTAACCCTACGTACAACAGACAAAGCACTATTATCAGTGCTTCTCTGGTATTCATAAGGTTTTCAGTGGCAGATTGTTTTTGGGAATGGGTTGCTGGGTCCTTCTCCCAAGTCTATAGCACCTGGTGTTCCCAGGCAGTCTCCCATCCAAGTACTAACCAAGCTGGACCCTGCTTAGCTTCCAAGATCTAATGGGATCAGATGCCACAGTGGTATGGCTGCAGACTGTATATATGTTTTTTCTCCTCCTCCTCCATTGAACCCAGGGCCTCGGCCATGCTAACCAAATGCTCTACCACTAAGGTGCACCCCCAGGACCTTTAAAATTTTTTTGAGACAGGGTCTCACTAAGTTGCCAAGGCTGCCTCTAACAATCCTTTTCCCTTAGCCTCCCAAGTAACTGAGATTACGAGCATGCATTCATGGTTCCCAATTTCTGATGGCTAATTTTTATGTGTCAAGTTGGCATGGGGTGCTCAGATATTTGGTTGGATATTATTCTAGTTTCTGTGAGGGTGTTGTGGGAAAAGAATAACTTCCAAATTTGTAAACTTTAAGTAGAATGCGTCCTTCCATAATATGGAAGGGCCTCATCCAATCAGTTGAAACCCTGACTAGAACAAAAAGACCAGGCTCTCCTGAGCAAGGAAGACTTCTCCAGCAGAATGCTTTGTGTTTTTCTGCAATACTAGCTTTTTGTGGTCTATAATAGGCTGCCTTTGGACGTGAACTGGAATATGGTGCTCCTGAGTCCCCAGGCTATCTTCCCACCATGTAGATTTTGGATTCGCTACCTATTGTAATCATGATAGCCAGTTGCATGACAGCCAGTAAATCTTTTCCTACACAGACAGACATGCTGTTAGTCTATTTCTCTGGAGAACTCTCCCTTAATACACAGTACTACTGTATATTATAAAACAGTGTTAAATTTAAACTCACACTTCTATCTTAGTCTTTTTTTCTGTTGCTATAACAGAATATCACCGACTAGGTCATTTATAGAGAAGGGGGATTTATTTCTCACACTCCTTGAGGTGGGATAGTCCAAGATCAGATGGCTATATGCATCTTATGTGGATTGTCATTGCTGTTTTACAACATAACACAAAACTTAAATATTCATGGTGTTCTCCCAGACTGAATTTTTTTCTTCTAGTTACACCTGTTTGTCCTTCATGGGTTGCTGTGAATACAATACACCTTGGAATCATAAAGGTAAAATAAAACACCCTCTTTTCTTTGTATCTGAACATCCTCTTTAGACTTCCCATTATCTGTAGCATAGTCAGGTATGTAAATATCTATTTCTCTTAACAAAATGAAAGTTTCTTGAAGGAAGAGATCATAATGGTTGCTGGAAAATCCAATCTGACTAAATGACAGCTATATGTCAGGTAGTTTTCAATCTTACATTATTTCCTTTAGTTCTATAACAAATATTGACATGGGTTATTGTTGTTAGGTGCCATTGAGTCGTGTCCAACTCATATCGACCCTCATAGAGTTTTCAATGGCTGATTGTCTTGGCATTGCTTTGGGAGTGGATTGCCACGTCCTTCTCCCATTTTTGTGCTGGGACTCAAACTCGGGACCTCAGACTGCAGAACAGCGCTTGACCAACTGAACCAAATCCCAGCCATTAACATGGTTAGTACCCTTTTTTCTAGATGGAGAGTGTGAGTGACAGAGAAAGTAAATCATTTGCTTAATGTCACTTAGTTAGTAAGTAGCAGAGCAAGGATTCTCTAGGTATTCTGATCCCAGAATGTACGTTTTTAAATGTTGTGGTTGTTAGGTGCTATGGTGCCAGGTCTGACTAATAGTGACCTGTTGGGCATTTTTAAAGCACCCCATACATAGGGTCCCTCTAACCAATATGAGGGGCTAACACTCAGGCTACATTCTACTCACTCCTTTATCCCCCCTCCCATTGAGTGAGCAAAGATGGCCCCTGACCAGCATGACCCTGTCCCAACCACCCCTACTTTGATTGGCTACCCCTAGCACCTAGATTAAATAACTGCCCCTATCTGGCAGGTATGACAGTTTACCTGCTGTACCTGTCAGGAATGTGCCCTGATTGGCTAACCCCAGTACATGCCCCCTCCCAAGAGCCTATATAAGCAAGTTCCTGGACCCCACCTGGACCCTCTTGTTTTCACCTGCTACCGGGCCCCATCACCTTGACCCAGTGCTCCCCAATCCTGTGAAAGACCACCTAGCAAGCTAATGAGTCAAGACCAGGGGCCCCAAAGTGCCGAAGGCTACAAGCAAGCCATGAAGAGCCTCCCAATTCCTCCCATCCTTGGGAAGGAGGGAGGCAGAGAAGGCGAGCTGCGAGAGTCAAGACCACTGGACCTCCAGCCCAGTGGAACACCAACTGCTTGTAGCTGTGCCTTTAAAGCTGAGCTGTACCATCAATGAGCCTGCAGCATTCTATGCTACCGGCTTAGAGCCAGCACTTGAGTGCTTGACAGGGGCTGCTTGCTGGTTGCACCCCACTTGGGGAGTAGCCCAATAAACTTTCCCTCTCCTGTTTCCTGCAGAAGATCTCCTAAGGTCCTTCCTTGGTGCCTTTGGCCACTATGCCAACCCAGTCCAGTGGGTCCCTGATACCCACTCGGTGTCAGGGCAAGGCTCTGACCTCTGCTGGGCCTGAGCTGAACCCCGACAGTGACCTTGTGTACAACAGAACAAAACACTCCCTGACACTGTGCTTCTCTGCTATTCTAGGGTTTTCAGTTGTGGATTGTTTCAAGAATGGGTTGCCAGGTCCTTCTCCCATCCAAGGACTAACCAGGCCCAACCCTGCTTAGCCTCAGGGATCAGATGGGATCAGATACCAGGGTGGTATGGTTACAGGCATTTTTAAATACCACATAATATTACCTCTCCTTTATTCTTGGTTAGAGGGAGACTGATGCTAACCCCACAATCAAATGTGCCCTACTGTGAGAAGAAACACAGGCTTCCAAATACTGCTAGGGTGACCAGATACAGTCCCATAATATATGCCCTACAGATGCAAAGGGAAGTTTCTCTCTGATTCAGAATGATTCCTTTGATGCTATTAATTCTATGTCACCATCATCATGAATGTTTACAAACGCAAGTAATCAAACATTACAATCACAAGAAAACAGCCTAGTGGTTTCATTTGGAAGATCATGTTTGAAGACGAAAAGGAAAAATGACCAAGCTCCCACGTGTAATCCACGCTTTAGGAATTCTACTCTCATTATCTAAAAATACACAGCAGTAGGTAAATTGTATTTATTTTTGCAGTACTGGGGAGTTGAACATGCGCATTTGCAAGTGCTCAACCACTGGCACTGTACCCCACCCCACCCCCTACATGCTTTCCTACTTTGTATTTTGAGATAGTCTCATTAAGGTATGCAGGCTGCATATGGCCTAGAACTTGTGATCTGTCTACCAAGTCAGAGTCACTGGGATTAAAGTCTGAGTCATCACACCCATTCTGCTGCAGGGAAACTTTATTATATTCATTATGTTATTTGTCTAGCTAGCAACCTTGCTTCCTTTCCATTTACTTACAGGGCTTTATTATGTAGCCCAGGCTGGCCTCAAATTCATGACCCTCCTGCCTCAGCCTCCTGAGTTGTGGTGATATTAGTGGTATTTGCTACCACCCTGGGCAAGCAGGTGCTCTTAAGTCTCATTCATTTTAGAATCAAGGTTTTAAGTGCCACTGAGTTGTATCTGACTCATAGCAACCCTCATGGGGTTTGTAGCATACCTCAAACACAAGTTTTAAAAAGAAATCTGGTGGAATACCTTGATGTCCAACCAATTTGAATTTGAGAGAAATTAAACCAAAGAAAGGACAGACTATACTTTTACCTTCACTTAGAACTAAAGCCAAAGCCCCAATTGACACTCTATATCCTATCTACATATTTTACTATATATGCTACATGAAATTAGAAGAAACTATGGTTACACCAGATGTACAGACATCAATGCAGACACACAAAGAAGACATGAAAGAACACATTCTTCTAAAGAAAAATAATTCTCTAGATAGCCCATTTTGAAGAAAGAGAAGGAGGAATGGAGAGGGAGGAGTGGGGAAGAAGGAATTGAGGAGCAGGAGAATAGAGGAGGGGGAAGTGAAGGAGGAGGGGGAGGCGGAGGAGGAACAGAGGAGAAGGACTGGAGGAGGAGGAGGACC